>JANHGC010004711.1:17325-30525 GCA_027560395.1 Boaedon fuliginosus | reverse complement strand
GGACCACGAGGAGGCAGTACATACAGCCACTCGGTCTTGTCAGGGTTGAGTCTGAGTCTGTTGATCCCCATCCAGGTTACTAATGGTCAGGCCACAAGAAGGTACTTTGGACCATTCCTCTCTCCAGGCATTCTTGGAGTTAAACTAGGCAGATGTTAAGTGAACAGCTGTTTTCCAAGCTGCCTATGGGATTTCAATCTTGTGATGGGCTGTGCATTGTCTTGAATAGAGAAGGCCTTGTTGCTCAGCATCCTTGACCATAGCTGAATTAAAGATTCTTGTCTTCTAATGTGGGAGAGGTATGATATTACTACCGTTTCTCAGAAAACACGACCCACGCCAATAAGCTCAACCATAATTTTTTGGGGGTGGGCCTAATATTACTTTTACCTCAAAAATAAACCTGGAGATTTTTGCAACCTTTATGTGCCCGGGATGACTGCAGGATCCCTGGCTTCTGAGTCCAACGGTGCATTGTTCTCCTCCCTCAAAAAAAGTAAGACCCTCCTCGAAAATAAGCCTAAGTACTTATTTTCAAGTCTAAAAGAAAATAACACTTGGTCTTATTGTCGGAGAAACATGGGTAAGTACTAATAACCAGTAGACAGGAGTGTAATGCAATGTGCCAGACATTATACACACTGTCTGCTGAAGTTGTACATCAACCATTTGAGTGTGAATGCAGTTAAGCCACACACTGGACAATGTTCAATTGTGGAATAAACCAAAGTCATGGCTGTTATTTGTAGGGTGTTAGCATTAGCCCCCTAAGCTGTTCCAGCCAGTCTGTTCAGTAAATTGTTGTAGTTTTTCCATTTTGCAGCTGTTTTTTTCCAGATGTCGCCGAAAGGTTAGTGATCTGTCCAGTGTAATCACATTTTAAAATACTTCACTGAAGGCTGGTAAATGTGTATATCTATTGTTGAGCTGGAATGTAGCTATTTCTGTTTTTCTTAGGGTTGGTTGGCAGCGCCATTTTTTGAAGTAGTTGTCCAGCTTTTGGAGATCTTGAGAGATGTCCTCTGCATCACAAGTTGGTTCTTTGGACTGTGAGATTGATATCATCAGCATAAATACATTTCCAAGAACATTCCAGGCAGGTAATGGATATACAAGTTTAAAAAAGCAGGGGATAGCACTGATCTTCACGGTAATCCATTATTCGACTTACGGTATCTGCTTCTATTGAATTCTGTGAAAACCTGAAATATCCTGTCACTCAATATGTTGTCAATTAAAGCAAAGATGTTACAAGGTATAATCTTGATTAGTTTGAGAAGACATTTTCTCCAGACAGCATCATGGTATCCCTTAGTTGTTTTAAGCTCTGTGGCCAGTTTATTTCAATGTTTAAAATGATTAGTTAAAATGTGGTTATGTTGAGAGACATAAGGAAACATTAAGGATTGAGTTTTATTACTATCTTAAAAGAGATTATTCAGACTGTGTCTAACTGCGATTCTGAGGACAGTACAAGGATAAGATCTTCAGGAAAGCATCTACTTAGGTTTCTTCATCCTTTCCCAAACATACCCTTCTTGGTAACAAGGAGACTTACCTCCAAGTAGAGAGGCCGAAGATACAGAAAAGCCAAAAGAATCTCCAGGCATGGATTCAGATCCACATGAGAAACAATTGAGGGGTGTCTCATGAGGTGTTTTCTATCATGCTTTGTCCTGATATGTTAAGGAAGCTTTCTGCATTCTAGGAAGTTCTGTCTTAGGCAATATTAGTTGACCTTAGAAGAAAATTCTAACAGTCCAATACTTTATTCGCTCATGAATGTCATGCCCAGGACAAAACATTTCTCTCTCTCGTTCTTTCTGCTAGGTAGATTATAGTCACCCGACAATAGAATTAAACTCATATACAGTATATGTATGGGGATCTGGATGGGGACCAACAGGCTCAGATTCAACCTTGACAAGACTAAGTGGCTTTGGTTGTTGCCTCCATGTAGTCCTGAGGACTGTCTATTGTTAATGCTGGGAGGGGGAAATTTCCTCCCTCAGAACGGGTGCGCAACTTGGGAGTTCTCTTGGCTCCGCAGCTGCAATTGAAACATCATTTGGCGGCTGTGGCCAAAGGAACTTACGCAAAGGTTCACCTATTACACCAGTTGCACCCCTTCCTGGACCAGGAGGCTCTCCTTACAGTTACTCATGCCCTTGTCACCTCTCGATTACTGTAACACACTTTAGTCTTCCGGGTGCAATTTAAGGTGCTAGTGACAACTTTTAAAGCCCTTCATGGCTTAGGAGCAGGGTACCCTCGAGACTGCCTTCTGCTAGCTCATGCCTCCCAGTGCCCAGTTAGATCTCACAGTGTTGGCCTCCTACAGGTCCCATCAGCTAAGCAATGCCGGCTGGCGGGCCCCCAGTCAAAAGCCTTCTCTGTAGCAGCACCAGCCCTCTGGAACCAGCTCCCTGTGGAGATCCAAACCGTCCCAAATCTGTTGGCCTTCTGCAGAGCCATGAAGACCTGGCTCTGTCGGCGGGCATGGAATTGATGACTCCCTTTAAGAATGATTGTACGTGTGCTGCATGACTGTGGTTACTAGTTTCGAGTTTTATAGCTATTTTAATGCTTTTATGATGTTCTTATTTTATTGCATTTTTAACTATGTTATAAGCCGCCTCGAGTTTCCCTTGTCTGAGGAGGAGAGGCGAGGTATAAATTTAATAAATAAAATAAATAAATAAAAATAAATGCATGTTTATGTGCAGAAAAACTAAACACTGCAACACACCATTATACTTTCTGAACATAGTTTTCCAAAGTGCCAATTACTTTAAAAGGTATTCCTTTTTTCCTCTTGTGAATTGTTATTGCTTGTCGCTCAGGGTTAAACGGTGGAGTCCTTGTGCTTTCTGAGCTTGATCGCTTCCTTGTAGATGTTTCATTGCCCAACGATTATCAGTGCTAGAAGGGACTAGGGTATAAAATAGAGGGCACTTCATTCTAATATTAATGATGTTACCTAGTTGGGTATAATGAAACATCTGCAAGAAAGCAACCAAACCCAGAGAGCACCAAGGTATCACATCTTTTCCTTTCTTTCTGTTTTCCTTTATCTTTCTTTAATTATGTAAATGAGCTACACCCATGACCAATCCCTGTGATCAAATAGAATGGCCAGGTAAGTTTTATTTTTAAACCAGATCTTGAAATAAAGTTTTGGAGTCTGATTGGTGTGTTACACATTTTCAGTTTTATTTTATTGTGTTTATTATGTGCACAAACCCTTCATTTCACCTTTCGTATTAAAAAAAGACTTCATGAAACAAGGCAAAAAATAACTTACCATTATATGAAAATTAATTGTAACCAATCACGAAACATACATATTAATAGAAAAAGTCACACTAATTTTTTTAGAGAATATGATATAAAACAAATAGACGCCAACTATAGCAAAATCAGCCAAATGTACAACATGGTATAAGAAATTCAATTCTCTATAAAGGCGCGTATAAAAATATGTACAAAAATTCTAAGATTGATAGAAAACACATTCGCATATACCTTCTCTTCCCAAAGTGCTTTGCATTAACACCATTATACAAGACACTCTACTTTGTGTTCAAAAACCTGTTAACTTTAAAACTAATTTCTTTGATTTTATCTGTATAAAATACAAATACACATAAAAAGTGCTGGTTTTACAAATTACAAAATAAGCAAGTTGCTATGAAATGGCACAGTCAAAACATGGACAATAAACGCAATTAAATTTTTTTAAAAAGTTTTGTAATAATAGTATTCAACAGGACTAAAAAAGTGGCATTTATATTAACTCCAGTGTATAGTTTTCCCTACCATGGATATAAATGCTTTTGAAGAACAGATGGGCACTCCCATCCCTGACTTAGCCTGGCCAGCCTGGAAAAGAAAGTTTGCTTATTTTCAAGCTTCCAAAGAATCATTAATTTCTTTCAAGAGTTTAGAGCAGTGGCCCTCGACCTTTTCGACCACAGGAACCGGTTCTGTGGAAAACAATTTTTCCATGGATGGGGGGGGGGGGAAGGGGAAGATGATTTCATGTACTACCTAGATCCCGCACATGAGCAGATGATGCATGAATCGGTTCCTAAGGGGCCACAGACCAGTACTGGTTCACAGCCTGGGGATTGGGTACCCCTGGTTTAGAGGATAGTATTTTTTTTTCTTTAGTGATAACGTGTCATTACCAAAGACCATGCACAGTGAGAAATTCTTCAAATGAGTTGGCTGCAATATGACTAAACAAGCCACAAGTAAACAATGAACAAAGAAGGCTGCTGTTTGAATTATCTCTGTATCTAGGACAAAGACCATACCTTGAAAGGCAGATCCACATTTCACTTTCCAAATGTATTTATAACCACTCAAAAACAACACAAAAGCCTTTGTAATGGAGTTAATACCTGATGTGCTAATTGCTTTTAGCAAAAAGAGGACAGAAAGTAGGAAAAAATCCATCAGATTTATATACTAGTGTACAGTATGTGCAATATTAATGTGGGGAAAAAACTTTTAAAACACATGATGAATAAAGTACAAAAGATCTCTCACAGATGTACAAAATTTCTGAAGGTAACCAGGTGTGACCGCCTCAAAGAGCTGAAATGCTAGGTTGATATGTTTTTGATCAGAACTTCACATTTGGGAGAAGATATTTAATTCTTCAGTGGAAATCCTCAGTTTCTTCCCAAATTCTTTTCCTGCATTTGGTTCTCCACTTGAGTGGTACAATTAGGATAGCAGATAGGAAAGATAAACTCAGTTTATCTGAGGACTGAGAGGGAGGGGAGAATTGGCTTTCGTCTCCCTGCAACACAGCACTAATTCATCACTGCTCTTATCTTTCTGACATGCATATCAAACATTGTGAAAGTTATCAAAATGACATTAATTATATGCTCGCATTAATGGAGAATATCTATTCTAAATCTGTATATCTGGGTTTTAAATTTTTTTATGGAGAGTCCATCATCACATAAGACATAAACATTCAATTATAATGCATATAAATCCAGTTGAATAAATTCTCTTCAGGTGAGCATGGCTAAAAAAAAAATCACCAGCATACCTCTTTAAGCTAATAGTTAATACTGGATGCTGAAAAGAAGCTCAAATTGTACTACTGTTACCAATATCACAAAAAAATACATTCCCTTTTCACCCTCCATCCTGTGAGATTACGTGCTCAGATTCAAAGCTATGCAAGACAGGTTCTTTATTTTAGAAATCTGCTTTTGTGAGAAGTTTATTGTTGACCATTTTCAGAATTCCTCCAAGAGAGTTTTAAAAATTCCAGCAATTCACTTAAAAATATACTAAGCAGTGCAGTAAGCATTCTCTTTTGGAAATGGTTATACAACAGAAAAGGCCAAATTAAAAGCAATTGCTTACATTTGGCAAATACAAATCTTGCAACCAACATCTTGCAACACCTTATATTAGCTGCAGCTGTGAAATTGAGATCTTTCTGGTGATATTTTCTTTATTTCTTGAGCGAGTAGTTTCAGAGACCAACAGAAGATGATCTATAATAGGCTGAAGGATTGAGATGATATGCAGAGTTGTGCTTCCTCAGCCTTCCATATAAAGTGAAGACAGTTGACTAGGGCAACGATCCACAGCATTTATATGGAGGAAACTTGCATCTTCCATCCCACTGCGCAACGAGTCACCAAATGCCATTGGGAAATCATAAACTGGAGAAAAATGAAGATATTTAGACATTAATCAAACTTAACTTGAAAAACTGATTTTAGACAGAAAAAAATGGCAGCAAGTAATTGTGGGATTCCTTAGGCATATGTGGAAATCTAATGTGTGTTAGGAGAGAAAGGGATGTTAAGAGAAGAAACACTGTGTCAGAACTGAGAATGCTGAAGGAAAGTGTTTTGTCAACAATTTGAAACAGGGATAGGACAAGGGATCGAGACACAGATGAAGCCTCTGCTTTCTGTTTCTCTGCTCTAACTCCAACTGATGTTTACTGTACCTGATCCTTCTCTGTTTAGCAAATTGGAGATCTATTGTTAACTGTTAAAATTTCCTGTATTTGCCTGTGAGCCTACAAAAGTCTTGAGAATACTAGGAAAGGTTATTGTTAAAGCCAATACACATATGTTTTATCATTAATAGATAAAACTGTGAAGAGAAAATTGTAAGTGACCGTGACAGAAAGTGACTCTAGAAGGCTATGTCTTCAGAATATTCTGCCCTGAACTGAATGTGTGATCATAAGAAAGCTACTCTGTCAGCCTCAATTAATGCTTTTATAGTAGTGATAAAACCAATTTATCTTACAGAGGTAAGACATAAGAATAAACATTAGAAATATTAAATGTAAATACAGAATCAAGGTATTTAGTTATTAATACAAAGAATTTATCAAGTATCTTTTTCTACTGGTTTTCATAAATATCCCTACTACTTGATGTTTGATAGTGACTGAGTCAATTTATAAACATTATGTATTTGGGATCAATCTTAAAATATGGAGGTTGTCTTTAGTCTGCTGGATGCCTTTTTAAAAACCAGAGGAGAGGATACCAGCTGCTGTGATGTAATGAAAGTGCAAATAGAAATGTTCTTCTAGCACTCATTTATTTTCCATCATAATGTTTACAGTTTAACACAGCGACCTGGTTTAAAAGCTATAAGGCTTCAAGAATCTTGAGGGTCACTTTGCTAGTTATAAAGTTCCTATAGGATGATATCGAATTATCATAGGAAATGATACAATATTCATAGTTTATAATATAAACTATATTCATAGTTTATAATATAAACTATGATCTATTCAGTGTAAGGAATTATTTCCATTTTAGATATAAATGATAACTATGGAAATAAATCAATATTCTACAAGATAAAATAATGTGAGAAGTGATTTTGTTCTCAACTAAAACTGAATCACATTTCCAATGATGAAGGTTCTGGAGCTGGGTCGTTGAATATCTTGTTACGACCTGAGTTTCAAATTGGGGGGAAAAAAAGTCAATTCATAATTCAATCACACCTATCTCCAGGAATTGTTTATGGAACAACTAATGTATAAGAGAACATGTACCTTTTTTAAATAATAGTATCACAATATTATAATTGTCATACCTGTAATACCAGAATGTGTTGAAAATGCTTTATGGAAAACATCAAAACCAGCCTGACCCATGGATGTCGGTACCAAACAATCTTCAAAAGGAGGGACCATATTACAAGCTCCAATGTGTTGTATATTTCTCTGATTGTCAGGATAATGAGGGGAGCAGAAAGTCTGTAGCTGCCCATAAACACCTAAAAAGAAGGCAACAAAGTTGCTTAAATAACGCATTTCTATTCAAACCAATGGATCCATTTGACGTGGCATTTTCAAGCACACTATTCCCTGCTACTTTTAAATCTTTGCTAGGGCCTAATTCATGTGCCATCACAGAAATTAAATATCTTGCTATTTTTGTGAGAATTGTACATAAAAATAAATCACATTAATTTTACATCTAATTTAATCTTTGAAACTTAATCTTTTCCTTATTATCAGGTGGCTAGGGCTGAAACATGGCGTGCTCTATGGAAAGCAGTAGAATTTGGCTACTTCAGCACAGCTTCTTTTATGTCCTTCTAATTCCAACGCTGTTCTGTGAAATGAAATCATACTAATTGATTGTGTTCCCATCAATTAACCAGATTTACAGGGGAAAAAACACATTTAGCACAAGGTTGGACTTTGGTGTCTCAAGTTTCTGAAAATACTGCTGAGCAAGGAGAATATATTTAGTTTTAGTCTTAATAACTTTTCTGAATAACATGAATAAAATACACCTTTGGGATGTGCAAATATGCGTGCGCATCAAAATACGACTATAATATTTATAATCTTAAATGTACTTGGAAAATAGTGATTCAGAAAGAATGTCTCACTAAGTATAATCACACATTCATAATTTACATTATTATTTGGGGAGTTGAAGGGATTGCTCAATTACTTATTTTTAAAAAAAACTTTGGTGATCTTTCATAAATACATCTTACTACCAGATTATTTGGGATTCAAGGAAAAATTGTGGAAAGGCCTAATTTGGGGACGAGTCTGGCCCATTCGCAGCTTAGTTCATGGTCAACCATCTTCAGGCACCACTATGACTCAGTTGTAAACTTGAACAGTGTGGCTGCTATTTGTTGGAACAGTCTAGTAAATTCGTATTTTATAGACTTTTGTTTAGTAGACTTCAGATATCATCAGGAAAAGTATCTGGATCTGAAGATTGCTTGGGAAAGGAGGAGAGTTATGGTCATGATTTCTTAACCCTTTCCCCTAAAAATTACTTTGTATCATGGCTGGCCTTTTTCATGCCTTCCTGATAATAGATAGTTTCTATTATCTTGATATCTTCTCTTAAAGAATCTATTGCATGGAAATGTCAGTGGACAACAAAGTCAAGTCAGAGAAGAGGGAAAAAAGATTCAGAATGCAACTGTCAGCTTGGAAGCCATTTTTCTTTGAGGCTTCTGAGCTGCCAAATTCAGTGCCTGGGAATTTGGGAGGGGGATTTCAAGGAGTGGTAGAAGATTTGCCACAACAACATTCCTTTCTCAGAAAGTCAAGGACATGTTACTCTGCACCTGGATGGGACTGACTGGGGATAGTCTCCAGTTGGAACGAAGTAATGATTGGTCAATGTGATGAACTATTGGGTGTAGGGGTTGGATTTTGGGTTTTCTCAGGGTCTTTTTCTCTGGAGGTTGTTACTTGGAACGCTGACAGCAGCAACTAATGAGACAACAGCCAGTAAAACTAGGAGCGTGTGCGCTGAGGCCTACTCTGTTATTTCACAGCAACGTTCTGAGGAAAACGTAATTTATGCATTTTGTCAGAATTAATGCACCTCTAACGTTGAATTAAACTTCCAGTAAGTTTCCACTTGTTTTTTTAGAAGAGGATGATACATTTGAAAGTTGCCTCTCAAAAACACTTCACATCCTGACTAAGAATACGAAGTTTTATTTTATGGTATTTCCCTTATTTAAAGAACTGACATCATTACTGTATTAGATAAGATAGAAGTTTATTTGCTCTTTTTAAATAATCACCCATTTAAACTCATCCTTGTAAAAAAATTATTTCATGCCATTATATTACCTGCTTTACAAGACAAAACCCAGTTGCAAGCATGAGTAAGTAAACTCTATGTCACAAGTAAACTCTACAAGTAAACTCTATGTCACAAAAATCAAAATAAAACTTTATTTCCTTTTTGTAGATGAAAAATAGGCTTTCCCCCCAAGTGCTGCAGTAAAAAATCAATCATTTTCAGATTGAAAAGAAACTTGCAACCCCTGCAGGGGGAGCATCTCTCTTGGGCACATCAAGGCAAACCCATCATTGCCCAAGCTGTGCTCTGGACCAACTGAAGCTCCTGAATGCTCCGTCAGAGGAGGTGTGAGTCCAAGAGGACCCTGAGATTCCTCACTACTCTTAAATGCGGAAGTGCTGTACAAGAATATTGATGGAAAATCCTCGGTTCCAGGAGATCCTGATTTCCACAAATAGGATTGAGACAGATTTAGTTCCTCCCCATCCAGGCCCCACATAGCTTTGGGAAAAGACCTCAACAAGCTCATTTGGCAGAGTTTCAAATCCAGTGTTTAAAAGTTTTGCTGATTTTGGGGTTATTGTTTAAGCTGCAGTTTGTTTCTAGAACTTTGACCAAAATATAATCTCCCTGAGAATTATTTTTCATGTTAGACTAAGGTTATTTCCTCCACAGCGATATACCAGGTTCTAGCATTACATAGCCATTAATGCTTCTTATATTGGTACAATGTTATCTTGACCCTAGATGCATATTTTGATATGGAACTCAAACTCTCAAAATGTTGGCAACAATGTGGGATATACATTTAACAAATACCTAACCTATCCTTCCATGTGTTTGATTACTCTTGTATCCTGTTCATTTTGCACATCTCCAAGGAGTACATCTCAGTATTTAGCAATAGGTACATTAATGACGGAGAGGGAGAGGGAGAGAGGGAGGGTGAGAGAGAGAGAACACGATAAGGTATAAAAGCATACATGTTTTTTAAATTTTTTAAATTACCCAATCCCCATGTTTTGGGTAACAAAATATTCTTTTTTAAAATCTGAGAGATTGTCTCTCTCTCTGATGCATTATGGTGACTAAAATATTCTATTTTAAATACTTTAAAGTTTATTTAGCTTTTTTTTTACAAAAGCTGTAGAATAGTCAGCAATTGGATACAGGATTATCCACCAATATTTCCTAAATAGTTTACTTCTTCAGAAACTAGGTATCATTAAGGAAAGTTATTGCACTTCAAATGCAATCCTGTGATATTTACTCAGAATCAACTTCAAGGAAGCTTATTAGTTGGAATTAGGAGTCTTCTACACTAAGAAAAATGTTGACCTAACAAAAGCAGAGCAACCAAACAATGAAGCAGCCTAATATTTCTGGGAGAGTACAACTCAAATCTGAGGAATATAATTTTAGTATTTATTATATTATTCTAGCAAACCTATGTTAAACAAGGTGGGGGATTTATGTGAAGTATGACTTCTGGAATTCATTTCAACCTCTTTACCAGCCATACCAATACAAGGAGTCTGTAATTTCTTCTGGGGAACTAAGTAATGTGTTTTGTCTGTACGTGTGTGTGCATAATGTGCACACACACGTAATGAAGCCCAGGACAGGCTGCCTATGACCCACAGGAGAGCTGCTATTAAGAGGTCCTCTTCCATTCCGCTTTGGAGCATTATGCTGCTGACAGACAGATGGAGTCCTGACCCTCTTTACATAATTTTCATACATTTCTTTGGGTTGGAAAGAATAAAAAGCATATTAACCTTTTTCTTGCTTCAATTATCCTACAAACACACTTCTAATAATAAAATAATTGCATTCAAATGTCAGTTGCTGCAATTGGTGTTTGATTTCATAAAAGAGATTTCATAGAGGATAGAAAAACAAAGACATTCAATGGATATGCAAGAGAACTGTAATTTTGGATTTGTTCAGGAAGAAGAAATTCACCCTTGATTTAAGCTGATCATTTTGTAGTGATTAGCCACGAAAGGATATTTCTTCACTGTCTAGACAGAAGTTTACTATAGATGAAATCTAGAAGTAAGCACCCTCTCTTTTTTGGGGGGGGAGAACTGGAGATAGAGAAAACAATTTGGCAATTTGAAAGAAGGAATCTGGGAAGACAAAAGTCCATTCAATGTGATTAGAAGGAAAATAAACACTCCTGGTAATTAGTTCACAGTCCAAAACTCCCCACTCCTATTAAAAACCACCAGCTCCTGATAACTCGTGGAGGGGCCAGTGTCTGGCATAGTGTCAACAGCCAACGTGTCCCTTCCCTCTAATTCTAACTATCTCTCCCTCAGAGTCAGAATCCTCCATCAGTTCAACATCACACTGTAGAGCCACAACACGTTCTTTGGCATCCTTCAGTCTTGAAAGACTATGGTATCATGCTCCAGGTGGAGATCCTAAAACAACATCTAGTATGGCTAAAAAGACCAATTCAAGAATGGCAGTCCCTTCCACACTGAGGGGAGGTAAAGTCTGTCCCCTGCCCAGCCCCCAGATTCTGCTGGTTTCGGGACTGCCTGTTTGCATGAGCCTGTCGTACAAATGTCTCTTCAAATTGGAGGAGGCCATCCTGCGTCTTTTGCCTCCAGACTGAACAATCAGAGGTCAAAGTTTCCGATCTGTTGATATCCATCCCAAGGCCGTCAAATCCCTCTTGCAGATATCCTTATATTGCAGCTGTGGTCTCCCTCTAAGGTGCTTTCTCACTAATTCTTACAGAAGATCTTTCGGAACCCGTCCATCAATCATTCTCACGACATGCCCAAGCCAGTGTATACGTCATCGTTTCAATAATGTATATATGCTAGTACTTCCAGCTCGTTCCAGGACTACACTATTTGGAACTTTGTCATGCCAGGTGATGCCAAGAATACGCCAGAGACAGCGGATGTGAAAAGTGTTCAACTTTCTCTCCTGTCGTGCATAAAGGGTCCAAGACTTGCTGCAATACAGGAGTATGCTCAGGACACAAGCTCTATAGACCTGAATCTTTGTATGTTCCATCAGCTTTTTATTTAGCCATACTCTCCTTGAAAGTCTGGAAAACATGGTAGCTGCTTTACCAATGCATTTATTCAACTCAGTATCTAAGGAGAGAGTGTCGGAAATTGTTGAGCCAAGATACACAAAGTCATGAACAACTTCCAGTTCTTGTCCAGAGATGGTGATACAGGGAGGTGAATCCATGTCCTGACCCATGACTTGTGTTTTTTCATTGTTAGTCCAAACTCTTGGCAGGCCTTGCTGAAACGGTCCATAGGTTGTTGAAGATCTTCAGCAGAGTTAGCAGTAATGGCAGCATCGTCAGCAAAGAGGAAATCCTGCAAACATTTCAGCTGGACTTTGGACTGTGTTCTCAATCTAGAGAGATTAAAAAGTTTACCCTCTGTTGCAGTTCCAAAAGCATGCTTCAACATGACAGCGAAAAAAATCCCAAATAAGGTTGGCACAAGGACACAGCCCTGCTTCACTCCACTTCGGATGTCAAAAGAATTTGATGCTAGGCCGTCAAAAACTACAGAGCCCTTCATTCCCTCATGAAAGGACCTGATGATGTTAAGAAGCTATGGTGGACAACCAATTTTGGGAAGAATTTTTAAAAGAGCTACCCCTACTAACCAAGTCAAAAGCCTTTGTAAGGTCTATGAAGGCTACAAATAGTGGCTGTCTTTATTCCCTGCATTTCTTCTGCAGCTGTCTAAGGGAGAATACCATGTCAGTAGTGGACCTATTAGCTCGGAATTCACATTGTGATTCTGGATAAATTCTCTCTGCAAGCACCTGGAGCCTCTTCAGTATGACACGAGCAAGCAGCTACCCTACAACACTAAGAGCCCTTCATTCTCTCAGGAAAAAACCTGATGATATACAAATATAAAATTATTTATTATTTGTACTTATATCCCGCCTTTCTTCCCTGGTCAAGGGGAACGCAAGGCGGCATACAACAATATATAAAAACAGAAGTTACAATAAAAACATTAACAATAAAAATGTTAAAATAGTACTCTAAAATTCATAATAAAAACACATGTATACCAATAACAGCCATACAATCACATTCATACAGGGGAGTCATGTG
>JANHGC010004711.1:0-10846 GCA_027560395.1 Boaedon fuliginosus | reverse complement strand
TTGTGAGTGACTGGATTAGAAACGTTTTTAATTATTATATATATACTGTATTGAATTGTTTTTATTGTAAGCCGCTTGGAGTTCCCTTGATCAGGGAAATGAGGTGGGGTATAAATATAAATAAATACATACATACATGTTAAAAAGGAACATGTAATTCATGTTTGACAGAAGAAGACTTCACTCCTAGGGGCTCTGTGGATTAAAACTACTTAGTTTTAAAGGCAAGTTTATATAATCTAATAAAGGGATATCAGTATCAAAACGCAAATGCACCCAGCTACTCATCTCACACAAAAAGAATAAAATCTCAAGATATATACACAAAACAGTCATTTCCCAATTTTGTCCTCCTAGCCTTATGGCCTTTCTCCAGTTGATAGTTTCCATACATCTCATGGTCCTTATATCCTCTGTCACCACAGTGCTTACCCGCATTCCTCAATCAGCCTAAGAAGTGATAAAAATGTCTTTCCCTGGTCCCCAGTTCTCTTTAAAAGCTCCCTCAGTTTCTGTGAGTCCTCTTTTCAATAATTAAACAAAAATTGTTCAAGTGCGTCCTTCAGGAACGAACGAGGCACTATGATGTTAATTCTAGGGATAACAAATTCTTGGAAACTGACATTACAAACCACTATGAAAACATAAGATAAATTTTGATTTCCCCATTCATTGCTTATTAAATATTACTGAATCAACAAGGCATTTTGACTGGTGGCAAATTTTAATCACTACTGTCACTTGAGCAGCAAAACATTGTAATCAAACACTCCAGCAAGGAGTGGTTGAAAGAATAATGAATAATAATAATAATGGACATGCTGACAGCGTTAATATGAAGGAAGGAAATTGTTTGCTCTTTATGTTTGCCCATAAAGACATGGGAAATTTTTCTTTTGTTACTGGAATGTGACTGGTGCCAGTTAGGATCACAAGACTGTTTTGATATGATTTTGTATGAAATAATTACTGCCACTATTTTGGTAAAGAGATGTGTTTTCTATACTTAATCTAGGTAGTTTTACTATGTCATGGCGAAGGACCATAAATTGATGCACTAAAGTGCTGGAACAAGCCAAAGGTTCATTTAGAGTCCAACATTGTGTTTCCAATAACAGCCAGCTAAAAAGTATGAAGTCAAAATTCCTCCTTTGTAATTTATCTCCTAGCAACTAGCATTACAGACAAGCTGATGCTGAACCGGGGTTGTGGGTTGCCTGATTTAGTCACCATTACTAATATTAATTAACAAGGAGATCTGGAACACATTTTTGCTTTGTGCATTAAGTTGCATCAGAATAGTCTATTTCACTCTAGAATAGAATAGTCTACCCTATCAGCATCTCACGGCTCCTGTGCATACTTTCTTAATGATTTATATTGCTAAAAGAACCTCCACAGCTTTAGAGTTCCCTGAGACTGCAGAAACAGTACTGTTATTGGGGTGGGGGGGGTTATGTAGTTTATTTTGAACCCCTCCAAATTAGATCCCCACCTGGTTAGATGAAAACCCCCACCAGAAAATTCCCTAAGAAGTGAAAAGAAATCCCCATGGGAAAATACTGCTATCTTTCCCTTTTTTTAAACTGTTCATTTCCGACCACTGGGAATGCTTATTGCCGGAGAGACCTTGTCTCCATTCGTAAGATACATTGTTTCAATGACAAATTAAGGTGGAGATACAAGGTATCCGGTGACCTGAAAAGCTGGGGGAAGGCAATAAACTCAAAACGCTGGGATTGCTCAAAGCGGTAGCACTGCAGGCAGGAGATTGATCACAGAAAGCAAACCAGATTAAAAGGCATGAGAATGTAACACGTATGCCTAAATTTCCTACATCTAAAGAGGACAGTGACATATTCACCACAGGAAAATCTTTACTGATAAGGAAGATTACTAAGAAGATATTTCCCTTTGTTCCTCGGTCATAAAGTCATATATCACATTTCCTTCACAAACATAACACAAAAGACTCAAAATCTTATAAAAATCTCACTGATGTACCAGTGAATCACCAGCTGTCCCAAAAACAAACTCCCGTTATTGTTTTTGGAATAAAAAGAGAGACCTCTTTTGCTCGAGGTCTTTTCCCGGCTCAGAAGAAAAGGGACCCAGGGAAAATCTCCCAGTTATAACATTTAAGTATTTAAGGAATGTTACTTATGCTTCAACTTCAAAAAAGAAAGAGATATAGGCTGGCTTTCCATGAACTATGTGAAGAAATATATATTGTTTTATCTAGTCTTAATTTATTTCCAATTTCCTTTTAGATGCAACTAAGTTCCTTAGATGGGATTGAAAGAGTGATATGGGCAGAAGAGATTTAATAAGCCTTTCCCCTCTTGGTGGATGAGAAGGGTATTCTGATTTACAAGGGAAAGAAATATACTCTGGGTGTCAATAGGATATTTACTCTAAGTGTAAGTGCTACTTTTGTAGTACAAGGAAGAGTACTACAAAAGAGAAGGAAAGAGAAAGAGGGAAATGAATCTGAAATATCTCCTTCCATTTTTCCTGCCTACTGCATGCATAAATACAGTACATGTACTGTACATACT
This sequence comes from Boaedon fuliginosus, assembly GCA_027560395.1. Lineage (NCBI taxonomy): Eukaryota > Metazoa > Chordata > Lepidosauria > Squamata > Lamprophiidae > Boaedon > Boaedon fuliginosus. The sequence goes on along the minus strand of JANHGC010004711.1, from coordinate 8,288 downwards.
GTACATACACACTGTACTGTACATACACACAAAGCTACTGTATGAAAACAAGTATATTTTCGGGAACTGAAGATATCATCTCTTTATCTCTAAATGTACATCCACATTCTACACATGGTGTGTAGGTGTGTATGCATATTTGTGAATGTATGTTAGAGAGAGAAATAAAGAGAGAAGAGAGACAGACAGAAAAATAATCGTGATATTTAGTAAAAATTATGCAAGCATTGTGTAATATCTCATTATTTGGATGCTTCTCAATTCATACATAATCTATTAGAAACAAAGCATGTCTGTATGAGGCTTCATATTTATGTGTTCCAAAAGAAAAAGGAAAAAAAATACATAGAGGTAATGGATGTTATTGCACTTACAATTAAGATATGAGAGATAACATTCTTAAACTGTTGCCAAATTAGTGCTTAAGAACACTTTTCCTCTAAGAACAGAAAGTACTCTGCAATTTAATTTCCCACCCCCAAATATAGAATTGCCATCTTTTCTCATCTTAATTACTGGTAATGTTGAAATTCATTGTCCTAAGTATATTATTTGTACACTGTTTTTCAGATTAAAAAAAGCTCTTCTCTCTCTCTTTAAATATGCCTAGCTATATTTTATAAGCCAAAAGTAAAAGTACTATAAAGGTTTCTCTTTCGTGTCTGACGAATTGTAAAACAAATGGAACTATCATTTGAACACTGCTGTTCAAATTGACAGCCACTGCAGTTTAGGAGTGCAAAGGCATATTTTTAGGTATCATTGAATAAATGAAAATCACTTTTTAATGTTTTGGAATATATTTATTGACTAAATTGAGCAGCTTCATAACACTGCAATTAAATATACCAATGTGCTCACAGATGTGTGTCTTTTCATATTCCTTGGCCTATTTGATTATTTACATATGTTGTGGCTGTGGTTATGAATGGGAAGTTGTCATGCTGCAAAGTAATTGATGTCAGTCTTCAGCATGCTCTATTTCCTTAAATACTTCTGGGCATCAAAGTTTTCTTACAAAATGAAAAGGATGGGGCCATTTTCTGGGAAACAGGACTGAAAGGGTAGTAGAGAAAAGTTTGGCTTTGTAAATAATTGGGTCCCCCATGGCAGCCATTTGCTGCCTATTTTGAAAATGGTGGATATATTTAAGGCTTAAATTAAATTGCATTTTCATAACTTGAGGTTCATATTTTCAGCTTTTAAAATAATGGTACTATGCTACATAAGCAATAATGGTACTATGCTATGTAAGCTACGTAAGAACGTAGAGTGAAGACTTAGAATGGAAAAGAGTACCTTCTCCAATTTACTAGAAAGGGAAAGCAGCCATTTGGACCAAAATTAAAAATAAAATAAAACAGTTAAACAGATTTTTGTCTTCAGAATCCATAGCTCTTATAGCTAATTACATATTTATACATAACTTAAAAGATTCATATTTATGAATACGAACTTCCTAGTGATTTTGATGGTGCTAATTTCATTAGGTAACTCTTAAGACTGCTTACTTTTACTTATTTACTTTGACATAAACCCAATTAAAAGGACTTATTTCTGACCAGATGTGTGTAGTATCAGGTTGTTAATTGCTTACACAAAAACTTCATAGATCAATTAATTCAATATCTTAAAAAATCCATAATTAAAGTATGCGATACTACTCCCTCCCCCCCACTAGAGTAAACAGCTAATAAAGGGAAAATGTGTTCTGCTTATATTGTAGAAAATAAAAGATTTAAGATATCCTGTCATAAATAAATGCAAATAATGGCAGTCATCTCTATTTTTAAGAAGACAAAACAAAAATTTTAATGAGAAACTGTCTCCTGAATTGGGAAAGAGGCAGCTCTTTGGCAGGGGAAAGATCTGGTGCAAAGACCTTCACTTTTAGCCAAACAGATTTTAATCCATAGCTCACATTTATTGCTTTGTGGATTTCACTGGCTCTTAATCACAAAAGCAATAAGAGTTTCCAATATGTTCATCTGTCTCTCCTAATCAATTGTTCCAGCTGCTAATCGCTAAAAATATCTGAAAGCAAATTTAAATGACATCAGTAAGCCAACAAAACAGCTATGACCTCTTGGAAAGACTGATGGCACTACATTGTGAATTTCACTTTTCCTTGGACATTGCTGCTATGTATATTATTTTACAGCATATTTATAATTGTGGTAAAATATAATACCAGCCTGTTAGAATATTGCTAATGCTTTTCCTTCTCAAAAATTAACTCTGAAAATAACTGCAAAAACTATAGAGTAAAATTAATCACAAAAGTTATAATAGGCTTTGTAATTAAAAGTAGGTGAGAGGTGTCTTATTACAAGTTCACCTTATCTTTTAATAATTATCTACTTTTCAACCCATGTTCTCTGGGAAATTGATGGGGTTCTGTGACAGACTAGAAATTTTAAAAAAAACCTTTACTCAGATACAATCAATATTCTATCAATAAGTCTTTCACTCTAATCAAAGTTCTGGGAATTTTGTTTTTTTTTAATTAACATGTTAAAAAGCATGAAAAAATTGTATGTTTTTTCAAATTAATTTAGATTAATTCCTGGCCTCTTTGTCTATAGAATGGACAAGACACATTTGACATGTATTAATTTCTCTTTTCACATTGGATTGTTGCTTATCTTTACTAAGTCTTCGCCAATTGCAAAGGAATAAAGATCTTTTATTTTGTTTTGTATATGTAAAAAAAGCAATTTGAACAGGTGCAATTCTCTGACTTTACACAACCCCAGAAATGGGAAGATGTCCAAATGTGAATTGTGTTGTTGTGATGCAAAAGTTACATAACTTTTGTGCATCGCTGGGCTAGCCATTTTAGTATCATTGGAACTAGCTGCAGATGGCTATGAACTGATGTACAACAATCAAGTTGTTTGTTCCATAAATATAAGATGCAACATATCTTATGTATGTATATACATAATTTTAATTTTACATCTTCTGTATAGGTAGTCCTCCACTTATATCCATTAGTTTAATGGATTTTCAGTGTTACAATGCCACTAAAAAGTGACTTATGTCCATTTTTCACACTTACAGCCATTGCAACACCCCCCTGATCATGTGATCAAAATTTGATCAGTTAGCAACTGTCGTATTTGTGATGATTGCAGTATCCTGGGGACATGTGATGATCTTTTGTGATCTTCTGATGAATTAAGTCAAGGGGGAAGCCAGATTCACAACTGAACTACTGTTATGATTCACTTAAAAACTGTGGCAAGAAAGATTGTAAAATGGGGCAAAAACTCACTTAACAACTATGTTGTTCAGCAATGGAAATTTTAGGTTCACTTGTGATCGTAAGTTGAGAACTACCTATATTGTGCCAGAAAAGAACGAAAGAGTTGTTCACAAAAAAGGGAAGATCAAAATCCCCCAAACCATGTGTTTAGATCCTCAAGGGCAGAATCACTTTTACAATCAACACACAATTATTTGATTTTAAAGATTTGTTATTTCTCCTTCTTAATTTTAACATAATGCAAACTCATAATTAACACAATATACCAAAAGAAGGCTCTGTCAAAATGTCATGGAAAGATATATTAGAGTAATACCTTTCATTAGGAAAGAAAAACATGACGTTCATAGATTTTTCTATTTTTGAAAGATTTGTATGTAAAATAATTTGGCTGCCTGTTTCATTTTTTAAAAAATAATCTTATATTTTCATGTTATGACACTAATTGTAATTCAGTTTTATCAAATCAATATCCTTGGAAAATCTTTTCACTTCAGTTCTGTCCTATTTTCTTCCCAAGTAATTAAATGTTTTCCATAATACCTATTTCCTTCTTTCCTTGATTCATATAGTGGAACTTTATTTCTAGATTAAGAGTTACTGAAATATCTACCTAACGAAGTCTATAGACTGATTAATCAGACAGAAGCAATATTAAAGTACAGTATTTATTTTCTTTATACCACGAAATAAACATGCCATGTGATAATGTGTAGCAATGAATATGTGTCTTAGAAATTCCATTCAACTAAACAGCAAAACATAATAGCTTGTATTTAAGTTATGAATTAAATTGATTGTCCAAGGTCCAATCAAATAAACTCCTAGTGCTACCAATCAAGAAGCATTATGTAGCAATTGCAAATTTCCCTTCATAATAGGTTTATTTAGGCACCCCCCCCCCAAAAAAAAACTCTGGAAGAAAATATGGGCAGAAAGGAAGTGTTAAAAATGGAAAACAATGTTTCCTGGCCTCCCCTGAATATTTCATTAATTACATGGTGTAATTAAGCAATAAATGCTTTACTTGGAAGCATCTTCAAAAGCTTGTGAATAAAACATGATTTTATTCAAGAGCAGTAATTATTGAGAATATTTTGTCAATAATCTCAATATGTTATATTCTAGAATAAAACTGTTTTACAATGTTAAGATTTTTTAAAAAAAATCCTCAAAAACTAAAAAAAGGGGTATCAGTATAAAAATCACATAAGATTGGAAGCAAATCCATTAAATGACATTTTTTTAAAAAAAAGTAGGAAATGTTTTACAAAGATTCTATGTTTTGCTACAAACTTAAATCTACAAGATATATTATTGTTTATCAAGTATATACCCAGTGAAATTTTGTAAAGATTTAGGGGGTCCATCAAGCTAGGGTATAGTTAACCATTTTGAGGAAATTATTAGCTGGCTAAAACAGCAACTTTCTTCCCTTTTTTTCATATTACATCTGGAAGAATAAATCTATATTAGGCTTGCAGCAATAGATACCTGACATCCTTTCTTGCCCAAAATTTACAGGGGTTTTTTTTTTCAGGAGGAAGAGCTGGGAAGGAATTTTTCAACTAATGTGCTCACATTTCTCTGAATTATTATGTCTATTACCATATTTCTATGTATTATTATTTTTAAAATGCAACAACAACAACAAAGAAACACAATTACCCCATATCCGATGTTGTTTTAGAAATTGAGATGTGGTTGTTTGACATCCCTGAAACCAAAATGTAACAAATAAAAATAAAATCAGAGACTACGATACCTGGGTAAAGGTCATGGACATGTCCCGGTGATTGCTGGACAGTGCTGGCAGAAACATCATGGGGAGATGAAGGGACCTGGATAGGCTGGATAGTCAGGCAGTCATTGAGAATGTCTTGGTCAAGTTCTGAAGCGGCACGCAACTGAAAGCAAAGCAGAAGGTCAGGCCAGGACATTGTCTGGATCATAAGATGGCCTGCTAGGATCTTTTTAAAATGGATTTATTTCCAGAAATGCAGCCAAGGGGAAGGGAGGCCAGAGGTTTGTCTTTCACCATGTCACACTTTAAGACTTATAGATACTAAGGATTCCCTTTTTACAACCAACAATACAGAGTCCAAATCTGGAAACTGATTACCTATCATATGTACTAAAAGACGAGAATAAAAAGGGGGGAGGGATATAATTATGTGTATGTATTGTTGGTTGGGTGATGTTGTTTTAACTTTTTATATTGTTGTATTCTTAAACTGTTTTTGAATTTTATTAACTGTATATTTTAGCTGTTGTTAGCCGCCTTGTGTTTCCACTATTGGGGGAAGAAAGGCGGGGTATAAATCTCATAAAATAAGTAAGTAAGTAAGTAAGTAAGTAAATAAATAAATAAATAATATCTACCACTTAAAACTATTATAATTTTGAGAATATAGAATTCAGGATTTGTATTGTGACTGAATAATAGTGGCTGGTTGCCAGCTGCCAGTTCAGTTTATGCTAACCTCAAATATAAATGTTCAGCATTTTCTCCTATAAAACTATATGTTATATCTAGGGTATATATTTCCTATAACTTTCTATAATTTTAGGCAAAGCAAAACAGGATTATTAATGCTTGTTAAACTTTAAAATAATTCTTTATATTTGGGGTTTTGTCTAAGGTTATACTATGAAGCTATTTTAAAAAAGTAAAAAGATACACAAAGGGGTTTTTTTTTTGGACATTTCTCATTCATCTCCATCCTTCATCTCAGAATAAGATGTTTCTCATACTGTAACCTTGAACTCTATTTTCACCAGCCATTTTCACCGCTTTCATGCATATGTATATCTGAGGTCATGTTCTTTTTATTCATATTCTTAGTCTATATTCTGCAGTTAATTTTAATTACTATGAGATAGTGTTCAAAAGGGTAGCTTTTCTAAAAAAAAGTTCAAGGTTATATTATTTACCCTACATATTTATTTCAACAGGGTTTTGTTTATACTTAAGCTTTATAGCAGTTTATCAATTTTATATAACATGGCGGTGACTCTATCTTCCAGGGGCATGAGAAATATTTTGATGAGGAAGGGAAGAGGAAGGAGTAGAGGGGGAAAAAAGTAGTGTGATAATTTATAGAAGCTTGATGGACAATCCTTTAAAATAATGACCTGAATTTAAGCAGAAAATAAGTTTCTTAATATACTGCGAAAATAAAAAAGTATTGTTTCTTAGCATTTGAAGGACAACCTAAGATTAGTTGCGCACCTAAACTTAGTATAGAGAATTAAGGATTTATTCTTGTCCCCTCTTAGTCTATTACTCAGCCTATTCTTTGTTTAAGAAACTATTATCTAAGTTCACTTCCTTCTGCCTTTGCCTCCCAAATGCTGGTTTCAACCCTCAGTAATGGTCGTATGCATACAAAGACACTTCAAAATTATGATTGTACTCTGAAGTAATCATCAATGGAGTTAATGTCCAGATAAATATGCAGAGGATTGGAGTCTATTTAATTTTTGCTTTAGATAGGACTCTTATTTTAACAGAATACATTCTATATCTGGAAACAAGAGCACTTCCCAGGAACAAAGTATCCTAGAAAACAAGGCGCCATCTACACTAATTTATTTTATTTTTTTCTTGACAGTTCTTCTAATTTTTATAAGCTCTCAGAACAATGAATGGAAATTCAATTCCCATCATTTTCTCATTTCAGATTTGATTGGATAATCACCCATGATTTAGTAAAGCAAATAGATGTAATTAGAAGGGAACAACGGCCTTAAATTCCTCAATTTTCAGTTGATTATACTTGAATGGAAAAACAGCTTTAAGTTGGTGTTAAGCATGAACAAACTTCCCAACACAAAAGCTATTAAAACTTTTCATTTTTCTTATCACTTATCACAGATTTCTGTTTGCCTTATGGAGACTCAGAATAATTGTTATTGTTCAGTAGAAATCAGATGCCACTAAAATATGCTTCTCAATACATTCAGCCAGGAGAAAATTACTTGTTATTTGTTCATTCTTGCAGATAACTTTGTTATAAAAGCATGCTAGAAGAAATCATAGTACATTTATTACTTCAACTCCTACTTCCAATTATTGTATCATTTAAAAAGTCCTTCTGAAGACTGACATTATAGAGTTAGATAAGCATTATGGAGCCAAATAAGAAGGGTTAAATGTGCCCAGGTGATGCTCTTTTCTGATTGCAGCATTAGGCAGAAATCTATGGCAAAATCAGTGCCATAACATATCATCATCATCATCATCATCAAGAAATTGAGACTTAAATCTTTAAAATCCCATCCAGAGATGAGAGAAGAAAATGTAAAAATGCACCTTTTCTGCTTATAAATTTTGCACTACTGGGGAAGGGATCACCAGAATACTTATCCTTAAGGTGCACTCTTCATAATTCATTAAAAAAACACTGACATCACATTAAGGTTTATTCTGGTTATGTGCTAAGTAGATACATATCTCAAGGACACTTTTCCACCCAAAACCTGAATGAGCAATACCTTTAACACACCAATTTTACCCAGTTTACAATATGAGGTTTCCAAACACTATCACTTCTGGTGTCCTTTCTGGACAACTCTTAATTAGATGTGGAAGAAATATAGTTGTTTTCTCATATTTGTTTTATATTTGCTGCTTTGCTGCATGATTCACAAATATAATAGAAAATAGAGAGGTCATGGAATACGACTTCCGGGGTAACTTCCAGCAACACTGGGCGTGAACTTCGCGAGCTCTGTGGGTTTGCTCCAGGCCCCCCAATCTCTGGACCCCCCAAGGGGTCGGAGCCATCCTGTGGGGAAGGCTCAGCGAAGGAGCGTGGTGGGAGAGGTAGAAGAGGTTACGTGCACACCTCCCTCACCCACCGTGAGCTCTAGCCAGGGTCGGACGGGACAGAGCCAGAAATGGCGACCTTCTAGCCGGAGCCCCTGGGACAAGCTAAGCGCAGGAGGAAGAGTAAGAAATCCAAGTGGAGATGTGCTTGGGTGAGCAGAGGCGTTAAATTGAGCAAAGAACCCCAAA
>JANHGC010004709.1:24104-34558 GCA_027560395.1 Boaedon fuliginosus | reverse complement strand
TTCAATCCTCTGAGGCGCCATGTTTTATATATATAAATTCCAGCTTTGCCCCAGTGGTGACGGGCCCAAGACACACAGAGCAGCCCACCCCACCAAGTAAGGTCGCCTACAATGGGGTGGGGCAGGGACTTAAGAAGGCCAGCGAACAGCTGTGGCCCAGTGCCCCTGTCAAGCCCTGGCTGTCTTTCCTCAAAGCAGGCCTACCCTTGACCTAGAGCCTGGGCTGCCCTTGGCCCAGAGATGGCCTTGCTGGAGCAGAGATGTGGGAGGGGGTGCCAGGGGCTTAAGAAGGTCTGCAAATGCTGTGGCACAAATATACTTCTTTAAAAAGAAACTGAGCAAGTCCAGGTAATCAGCTAGTTTAATATAATAGGGTGATGTTGTGGTTTTCCTGTAGAAGATTGATGAAGACGGGTGAAGAAAAAGGAACTTTGCAAAGTCAATAATTCAAGTATAAATGTTTATACAAAATAACCACTTCATAGATGCATGGTACAACATAAAAGAACAAATCCATTTGAACAAGATTCAGCAGCCCATCTGCATTTAAAAGACAAATGCCATTCTTTTGAAGACAGCAAAGTCCACATTTTGGACAGAGAGGACCATTGGTTTGAAAGAGGGGTCAAAGAGACCATTTAAGTCAAAATTGAGAGAGGGCTCTCAACAGAGGGGGAGGGCTCATCTAATTCCAGTCCACAACACAGTCCTTTCAACAGTTCCAAGAAGGATCCACACCCATTTGCACTACTCAGGTGACCTTGACGACAAAGGTCCAGCTGGCCTCAATGTCCCTCTAAAAGAATGCAAATGACCAGCTGTCTGCAAGGAGCATAAATCCTTCCATCCCCACCACCCAGTCAGAGCTGAAGAAATTTATTGGATGAGAAATAAAGCATCTTCAAAGAAAAACCAGAAAGTCTAGTTGCCTCTTGAAAAAAGCACCTTTGGGACTCCATCTTCCTATTGTAAGCTTATTATCATAGGTGTAAGTTAAATATAAAAAACAAGATCTCAGCAGACTGTCATTTGCAGCAACTCCTGCATACCATTCAATCAGGGCTAGGCTCTGAAACATTAAAAAATTTACTCAAAAGTCACCCAAACCCATCCTAAAATACAAGCCGTAAACAGAAATAAGTACTGTTGTTATACTATATTTTCTTGGCTATCCACTGCCCATTTTATTTTATTTGCAATGAAGTATATATGTGTGTGTGTCTCTCTGTGTGTGTACATGTGTGTGTGTGTACATATACATTCTATAATGTATTTTATTCAAAAATATAATAAGAATTACAGAATAATTTTCTCTAGCCACTGGAGGGCCTGGATGTGTGGGGATATATCCTTATTGTAAGTTTTCTTAAACAGCTGGTCACTCTCTATTAAAGTTATATAGCATGTTGGGAGTGATGAGGAAAGAGCAGGAAATGTAAGTGAAGGCCAGGCTTCTGGAGAAAAAACAATTCATTGGAGATTGCAAAAGGGAATCTGTTGGATCAACACAATCTTACCAAGTAGAAGAGCAAGAACAAAGGAATCTTCACTTCAAAAATGATGTAGGAGATCTGGGAATATGTGAATTGAGAAATGCAATTTCTGGATTCCTGCAGTTGTCTCCTCCAAGCTAAACTTTTGTAAACAAGAACAAAGGATAAAATCACAACACAGAATGTCAATAATGGAAAACATTCAGAAAAAAAAGAGAGATCCCTGAAGACGGTGAATTGAGAAGAAATGTAAAAAACAAGGTTGATTATTTCACTCTTATGGTTTCACATTGATGGCAAAACACTTTCCATGTACTTATCCCTCCCACATTTCAACAATATAAAAGATTGTTTTTACAAAATGTAAACACAGTATTTTGTTTCATGTTTTCCCATGGTCTATTATCTCAACCCATATTTTGTGAAAAACTAATAACCATGCCTATTCATGGGTCAACTAATTATGAGATTAATATTTAGGCATAATTCTAGTATCCTTTTGACTTTCTTCCATCCTTTAATTTCTTAGTCCAAAGTAAGTATTCCTGCATATAAATTCATTCACTAATATAAAGTTGCAATAGTCAATCATGATTATTATTAGCATAACATTCATGGATAAAGCTGGGTAAAGCTAACAGAACTTGTCAATCTGTAGAAGAAGAGATTTGGTTCCATAACTTTCAAGGGCATCCACAGTAGAAAGTTGAACAGCATTCTGATTGTAGCTCTGACTCATTTTACACTCATTGCAACATGTGGAATCAAGGGGCAGAGTTTAGATCAGACAGTCATGGCTGCCTGTCAACATCCAGCTTGAGTATCCAAATAAAAGTCCAGGATCAGTGGTGGGTTTGTTAAAATAATTACCAGTTTGGCGAACCAGTTGTTAGAATTAAGCTACGGGTTCAGCCAAACCAGTAGCTAATTAAATCAGTTGTTTTTGGGCCTAAATTGATGTGCATGCAGTGTCCGCAGCATGTGCTTCATCTCAGGGCCAAAAAGCAGCTGATTTAGCCACTTTCAGGCTGAAAATGTAGCTACCGGTTCGGCTGAACTGGTAGCTAAATCAACTGTTTTTCAGCCCCAAATTGCTCTGGGTGAGGCGCGTGCTGTGCGCGCATCACCTCAGGGCCAAAAAACAGCTGATTTAGCTACTGGTTTGGCTGAACTGGTAGCTAAATTTTCATCCAGAAGGTGATGCATGTGCATCATGCATTTAGCATGTCCGTGCATGTGCTTCATCCGTGCACACACACCAAAAATTCCTGCAGCAAGCGAACCAGTTGTTAGACCCATAGGAAACCACCCTTGTCCAGGATCATTTTCATTTCTGAAAAACTTACTGGTTTATTCAATACATAACTTGGAAAGGCTGAAGTAAAACTAACTCTGAGTTTCCTATGCCCAGTACATAGTAATAATCAATGATTACCCCTGCCCAACCCCTACAGGCTTCCACGTAAACCAAGAAACAAGTTCCTGTTGTTATGGGAACTACAGTATCTATCTCACTTGCACACCTGCTAAATTGTCCTTCAAAGTTTCCAGTCTCTCACAAACTCCAGTGGAGCTGTAGAAGTTTTGTTTTCTCTTGGTACTGCCTTCTTGACTTTTTTTGTACACACTGATGCCCCTGATAATTTGATGTCTTCCTTTCCCAATCTGAATAGAATATCTGGTTCATGTAATGTACCACAGCTCCTCAAGACCAGGAGTGTCAAACCCGTGTGATCACAGTGGTGTCACATGACATATTGGGACTTTTTTCCCTTTCACTAAACCAGGCATGGGTTTGGCCAGCACATGATGCATACGGCCCACAGGTCTCAAGTTTGATAGCCCTGCTCAAGACTTATCATTCCTTTGCTTCAAACTTTATGGTTATCTTCTATCACCAAGTATTCAGCAATACATGTAAACTAAGAGGTGGTGTTCAGCCAGTTCTGACAAGTTCGGGATAACTGGTAGTGATAATTTTGATTGGTTTGGAGAACCGGCAAATACCACCTATGATTGGCCCCTCCCCTCCCCTCCCTGCCCCTTCCAGGAGTCTCCATGCCACCCCTATTTGGCTGCCAGGAGGCTTCCAGGTAGCTTTCTAGGCCAAAAATAGAGCATGAGGGGTTGCAGCGGCCCACCCAGTCACATGACCGTATAGCCATGCCCACCAAGCCACGCCTACAGAACCGGTAGTAAAAAAATTGAATTCCACCACTGTGTAAACTCCCTTATCTAGAAGTAAGGGCTTCTTTCAGTTGGGCTTCTTCCATGTATGCAGGATTGCAATTAAAACCTCTCATTTGCATGTCTAATTTTATTATGTTGATTTTATTAGAAAACAAGTTACTAGAATCAGCATGTTAAAAATGGGCCAAGTTAAATAAATTATATATCAGGAGACATGCTTTTTAATAGTAGTTCTAGAAGAGCAGAAATTATGTGTTGTAGGTGGGGGACGTTAAGAAAAAAAAACTACTTTTGATAGTTGAAGAATTCTGAGAAGTCTGACCACCCCTCTGAAGTTTGTATCTATTGTACTTATTTTGTCATTCTTCAACTGTATTGCATATTTTTAGCTAGCAAGTTTCCTGTGATTTGAAGTGGTGAATGCTCAAATCATCTTGCTATTCGTGAATACAAAAGTAGAGGGAAGAACCAATGACTATTCCAACTATCCTTGGGCAGAGTTCCCCTATCGGGTGAAGAGAGGCGGGGTATAAATTTAATAAATGAAATAAATGAAATTAATCATGGAGACTGTAATCTCTAAATAAGATTAGAGAGGTGGCAAATTAGATGGTGCTAAGATAAGGATGTTAGGAAAGAATTTGCAGTATTTTCTGTAGCCAGAAAATACTGCAAATTATATAGTTATGGTCTTTCTTTGCTAATAAGAAGGGATGATGTTCAGGCAAGTTGCTGTTTCTAACTAGCAACTTGTTCAATTGCTTGCAGCAGCCCTATGAGACTTCATTAAGATGACAGCATGAAAACACATGTTTACTCCAGAGAAGGCAAACAGATGAACGTATAATTTTGTATAGACAATATCGCCAATAGAAAATAAGGTTTGAGTTTTGTTTTGTTTTGTTTATGCAGTCTTATTATTTTTAATTGCAACATAGAAAACTCTGTGGCATCTTAATTATTCCCTGTGAACTTTATTTATTTTCCTGTAGCAAAATAGTCCTAAGTGTATTCTCTACACTTAGAAAAGAAATTATGTAAAATGTGTTTAAAGAGCTTGGATGAATGCTGTAAACTTTGCACTAATGACTTCTGCATTCATTAGAGTAAAGAAATATATGGAGACAAATATCCTTATGCAAAAGTAAATCATTATCACCCAGATACATTGACTTGCCCAATAGACATCTATAAGTTCCTTTTTAACTTATATAGTTAAATGTCATTAGTGTCATTTTGACTCTTTTACAAAATTGCTTGTTAATGTATAATGAGAAAAAAGCAATAATCAAACTTAGTAATAAATGTAAAGGTAAAAGGCAAATCAAAATAAACTCGAAAATAGCAAAAAAGCAATAAAAGGAATTATTTTGAAATAATTATTAAATTATTGTATATTATAGAATTCTTTAATAATAACAATTTTATAATATCCATAATACCAAATTGGAATCATATTGATCAGACAGCTCATAATATTATTATAAAATCAAAATATGCAAAATTTGTAGCCATGTCTTCCATCCAGGATTTTAGATCAGGTGCAATGTGAACTTTCTACTGGAGTAAAACAACCTTCTTAGATGCTGCTTATGCCTATATATCCAAAGTTCTTCATGCTTTCATTAACTCTAAACTTTCAAAATATAATTTAATAAGATATTCACATATTTGATTTTTATGTCATTTTCCTATCCAATTTGCAGAGGGTAGAGATTGGGACTGAAGCCCCTACTATGTGGGGTGCCTCAGGGCTCAGTTCTCTTACCTCCCCTATTTAACATCTACATGAAACCACTGGGTGAGATCATCCAATGGCATGGGGTGGGGTATCATCAGTATGCTGACCAGACCACCAAAGCCGTTGAGGTGATGTCCTGGTGCCTGGAGGCTGTGAGGATCTGGATGGGGACTAACAGGCTCAGGCTCAAACTTGACAAAACTGGATATTGCCTCCTTGTAGTTCAGTTGAATATCCATCATTAACTCTGGGTGGGGAAATACTGACTCCCTCAGAATGGGTCCGGAACTTGGGAGTTCACCTGGAACTGCAGCTGCAGTTGGAACATAATTTGATGGCTGTGGCCAGGGGAACTTTTGCATAGGTACGCCTAGTGCATCAGTTGCGCCCCTTCCTGGACCAAGAGGCTCTCCTCACAATCACTCATGCCCTCATCACCTCATGTTTAGATTACTGCAATGCATTCTACTTGGGGCTACCCTTGAAAAACATTTGGAAGCTTCAATTGGTCCAGAATGCAGCTGCACAAGTGATTATGGGTGTACCTTGGTGCACCCATATAACACCATTCCTCCGCGAGCCGCAGTGGCTCCCAAAGCCCTCCAGGTGTAATTCAAGCTGTTGGTAATGAGCTTTAAAGCCTTACATGGCTTAGGACTGGGGTACCTTGGAGACCATCTCCTTCCACCTTATGCCTCCCAGTACCCCGTTAGATTTGTTTATTTATTTATTTATTTGCATTTATACCCCGCCTCTCTTTCCCAGTCAAGGGGAACTCGAGGCTGCTTACAACATAAATAAAAATACAAATTTTAAAACATCTTTATCAGGACCATCCCCACCTTGTTGGCCTTCCATAAGGCCACGAAGACCTGGCTCTGTCGGATGGCCTTGAATTGATGTGCCTCCCCCTTGAATGTATTGAGTGTTGATTTAATAGTTTTACATTGTACACTATTGTATTTTTAAACTGTTGTTAGCCGCCTCAAGTTCTCCCTGACCGGGGAAGAGAGGCGGGGTATAAATCCAATAAAATAAAATAAATCTTAAAGCAGTACAATAACAGTAAAAACAGCTCTCAATCACAATCATACATCACACATACTGTCATTCTCACAGGAGAGTCATCCATCTTTGTGGCTCTGTGGAAGGCCAACAGATTTAGGACAGTTCGGATCTCCACGGGTAGCTGGTTCCAGAGGGCCGGTGCCACCACAGAGAAGGCCTTTGCCTGGGGACTCACCAGCTGACACTTAGCTGACGGGACCCATAAAAGGCCAAGTCTGTGGGATCTAACTGGGCTCTGGAAGGCATGAGGTGGCAGAAGGTGGTCTCAAAAGCCATGAAGGCATTAAAAGTTGTCACTAGCACCTTAAATTGTACCGGAAGACTATTGGGAGCCAGTGCAGCTCCTGGAGGAGTGGTGTTATATGGGTGCACTGAGGTACACCCTTGATCACTCGCATGGCTACATTCTGGACCAGAGCTTCCAAGTGCTCTTCAAGGCAGCCCCATGTAGAGCGCATTACAGTAATTTAATCGAGAGGTGACAAGGGTATGAGTGACTGTGAGAAGAGCCTCCTGGTCCAGGAAGGGGCCCAACTCGTGCAACAGGCTATGCCATCGGGCTGGGGACCATTTATTCCCAATGTGGATGTGTTAGTATGTCTGTTGATCAGATTTTAAATATTTTAATGTTTTAACATTAATTAATTTTTCTTAGATTTTGTATTACTTTTTATTCTAATGTATTATTATGGTTGTAAGTCGCCCAGAATCCTATGGGAGTTGGGCGGCCTATAAATCCAATAAATAAATAAACCATTGCTGCACATCTTTGGGGGAGTTCAATAAGATCAAGAAATGAATCTTTTGTTGAAAAATCTATCTTAACTTGTTATAAGGCAGTGATGGCGAACCTTTTCATGTTTGCATACCAAAAGCACGTGTGCGATCTTCCCTCTTCTGAAAAACAGCTAATAGGTGCTGCTGCCCCAATCAGCTGTGCTTCAGAATAGCGAAGAAAAGGTCAGTATAGCGCCGGGGTGGGTGCGAGGGCTTTTTTGAGCCCAACTCACAGGAGGCGTGTGCGCATGTGCCGTGGGGCGACAGCTTGCATGCCTGCAGGGAGGCCTCTGCCTGGCAACTCAGGCACGCATACCACCACAGTTATAAGGATTCATGGAAAACTAGATGTCCCTGAAGGATCAGAGAAGGGACTGGATGGGATTAGTGGAAATAGATGAGTATCTTAAGAAATAAAATTTACAATTTATTACAGTACAGGTAGTCCTCGACCTACCACCACAATTAAGCCCAGAATTTATGTTAAGTGAGTTTTTCCCATTTTATGACTTTACCTGCCACATTTATTAAGTGAATCACTGCAGTTGTTAAATTAGTAAATGAGTGAAGCTGGCTTCCCCATTGACTTTGCTTATCAGAAGGTTGCAAAAGATGACCATGTAATCCCAGGACACTGCAACCATCATAAATATGAACCAGTTGTCAAGCATCTGAAGGTAAATCACGTGACCATGGGGATGCTGCAGTAGTCATAAGTGTGAATAATGTTCATAAGTCACTTGTTCAGTGCTGTTGTAAATTCAGACAATCACTAAATGAACTATTGTAAGTCGAGGACTACCTGTAATATATATTTTTTTCCCATGAGCTCTACAAAAATGATTTCCCAACAATCTTCAGGGTTAGATTTTCCCACAATGTTAGTTTCTCATGAAAGTTTAGATCAAACATGAATCTCCTCTCTGACATATTTCAAATAGTGTTTCAAGTTTTAATGCAAGAGAAGCAATAAGACAGTGCCTAAAATAGTACTAAAATACTGTCAGAATATTAAGGAGACAAATATCCTTTATACAAATTTTCAACACTGAATAAGGATTCAGAAGATGACCTAATTAAAAAAATAAAC
This sequence comes from Boaedon fuliginosus, assembly GCA_027560395.1. Lineage (NCBI taxonomy): Eukaryota > Metazoa > Chordata > Lepidosauria > Squamata > Lamprophiidae > Boaedon > Boaedon fuliginosus. The sequence goes on along the minus strand of JANHGC010004709.1, from coordinate 26,199 downwards.
TTTCAGTATATTGACTGAGTTCAACAATTACACTAGGCCATAAAACATGATTTACTATCAATGTTTCTTCACAAGGCCTTGAAGCCATGGTTTTGCCAGTGGGCTTGGGGACTCCATTCAAAGCCGATCAAGTAGCTTGTTTGAGTTTGTTGGCACCATCATGGGGTGTGAGAGTAGGGATTATAATAAATTGTGGATTTTTAATGTTGTATGCTACCCTGAGTTGGGTGGCTATATAAATTTGTTATATAGCAATTGGGTATGTATAGCCATAATGCAGTTTAGTTGATTTGGAATTAATGTTGGATTTTTCTAATTTATTAAGTCCAAATCAACTAAACTGCATTATGCCTATACGTACCCAATTGCTGAGTGGAACTGGATGTTAGAGAAGATTCCTTTTTCTCTTCTTCCCATGAACATCTAAATCAACCTCTTCACATAATGTTTTTGCCTGTTCCTGACAGCTGGAGCTAATGGTGCAGAAATGAAGTATATGAATAATGGGGTGGCTGAATGCTTATAGAAGGAAGCACGGCATAAAGACTTTTCTCCTCAAGGGATTTTTGTGAATAGTAGAGAATATTGCATCAGACCTACTTAGAGAACGGAAATAACCAAGAATGCTGTTCTGCTCAGATAGTCTCTTTTTAGTCATGAATGAATACTCACCATGACCACAGGGAAAATCCTTCAAACAATGACTTCACAATACCTGAAAGTATATAAGGAGTACCTCTTTTCAAATTGTTAATGCAGCTATTTTTGGGATCATGTGGTTGCTTCATAAAGGGCTTCCAGCCATATAAATATATGGACCACTGTGAGAAGCAAGCAAAACAATACAATTGCAACAGGCAGTCCATGTCATCTGGGAGTGAGTCAACATACTGATATTGATTATACCCTGAATTACTTTAAGAATAGTATAAGAGCCAATATCCAAGATTTTGCTTTGTGGGTGGCTACCAGCTGTCAGTGGGAAGGCCCCCAGGCATGAAAGGCCTTTTCTCGTTCCCAACTATTACTAATATACCTCTTTCACTGGTGTTGATACCAATTATCTAAATATTTTAATTAATCCTAACCACCTTCATCTTTGAAACAGAGCATTTAAAAAAGGGAGGATTCCTACAACCTTCTCAATGTCGATATTTCATGCTGTAACAAGTGAACCATCATAAAACAATCCAAATTCTTGATCTTCTCCAAATAAAGATAATGCTTCCTCTGAAGTGAGACTTTCTGTCCAATATTCTATCCTTGGCTTTAAATAATAGATGGCAAAAAAAAAAAAAAAGCTTCACAACTTAGAGATTTGAAGACTGGTGAATTCTCAGGAACTCAACAGAAAACCCACCCACTTTTTTCTTGTGTTAAGTGGTCAGTTTTTCAGTGGATAGTAGAGAGCAAAGGATTGTTCCTTGCAGCTCAATACCGTGGAGAAATGCTGCTCTTCAGAAGGTTCAGGGAGAGAAGAGATAAGCTTCCAGCTTTCCCAGTGACCTTGCTTGAAATGTCCACTTTCTTTGGAGAGTTCTAGCTTACAGTGGTGTCTTTGCTCTTACAATTGGTCAGTTCTCGGTTTGTTTTTTTAAAAATCAATACCATTTTTCCTTGATTGATTATCAAGCATCATCTAACAATTATGTCTAAAAAAACAAAATTTCTTTCTAAAATTAATGTTCATCTGTCAAAGCATGATATTATTATTAGAACGTGATCAGCAATTATGGTTAAGTCAATACACTATTTTTCAAATAAATCAGTCATGGATCAAGAGATCAAGAAAATAATCTAAACATGAATGGTATTAATAAAAACATGTATTCATGTTTGGTTAAGTTTAATTGTCCCCATAACAAATCGATGTAAGTTGTTATACAGATTATTATTTATTTATTTGTTTGTTTGTTTGTTTGTTTCAATTTATACCGCATCTCATTTCCCGTGTCAGGGGAACTCGAGGTAGCTAACAACAATAAAAACAATAAATACAATGTAAAAACCTAAAGAACACTCAATCAGCAATCAATCAACATTTCAGGAGGGGAAGGTTGGCCAATTCCAGGCCCGCCAAAAAAGCCAGGTCTTT
>JANHGC010004707.1:11458-23503 GCA_027560395.1 Boaedon fuliginosus | reverse complement strand
TGTTCAGATGTTTCTTTCTCACTCACATCTCTGAGTGGTGCGTCACAGTCCAATGGTCTTTGTCTTTCTCTTGTCCCAAATTCCGTCACCATCTTCTTCTCCCTCTCTTCTCATCTCTTTCACAATATCCATGTTAAAACTTTTATCGCGTAGCGCGCTTTTGACAGCCGATCGGGAAGCGCGCCCACAAAGCGGATAACCAGCAAACCGGTAGGAACCCATCCCTGGAGCAGGGGACCTTCCCTCCCTCTCATTATAATCTCCTTCCTTCCCTTCTTTTTCCTTCCCTCTTCATTCTCTTTTCTTCTTCCTTCCCCTCTTTCCTTATTTTTCCTTCCTTGGTCTTTTCCCACCTTTCCTTCTTTTCCTTTGTCTTTCCTCTTTTCCTTTCTCCTTTCCTTCCCTTCTTGCATGCTCAAAGGCAAAAGGGGAAACGTTTCTCCTTTTGTTTTGTTTTTAGTTTGTTTTGCTAGCCCTCTGTCAGCAAAAATGGGGCCTGGGGGGTTAGCCCTCCCGAGCTCCATTTTCACCGGCAGAGACACCACAGGCAGGTCCTTGTCTGTTTCCAGGACGGCCCCGTGGGCCAGATCTAAGCACCCCACAGGCCGGATGCAGCCTTCAGGCCTTGAGTTTGACACCCCTGGACTAAGGTCCTTTCCAACATTGTTTCTATGTTCTGTCTTGCTTTTCAAGGGAACAAATGCCTATCCAAAATGCACGGGCTTTTTAAACCCGTGCATAAATAACTTAGCAGTGTAATTGCCTTTCTATCACAAAAGAGAAAATTTAGAAATTAGCAAGAGGCTGCTTTATTTTAAGCACTGTATGAGGAACAGTAAGCTGCTAGAAGATCAGTAAGATTTGTCTGCTTCCAGGCAAACTTGATAGCTACTCAGCTTCGCGCAGATCTACCTACTGATTCTGACAGTGGAGGGGACCTGTCCTGAGGAAGGTACAATTGCTTTTTGAGAGCCAACAACCAGAATGTAGGATGTTCAGTGATATATGAAGTACAACTTATTCTTCATTTGAAAGGTGACAGTGTTTGGCCAAGGTAACTTTTTTATGTGGCTGAATGGATTTGAAAGAGAACACAAATGGAAATGTTTGCCTTTGACGTGTTCTCACGTTCAGCTTGAGCACACAGTAATCTTTATATTTTTGAAATTGAATAAAGATATGTATGTATGTGTGTGTATGTATTATGTATGTATGTATTGCGGGAGGCCATTTTCCTCCTTCCAGAGCCTCTGTAGCCTGGGGAGGGCAAAAATGCCCCCGCATGCCATAGTGCAGGAGGCTGACTAGGACATGCCCACCATGGCCATGCCCACGCAGCAACTGGGCAGAGAACTGGTTGCTGGAATTTTTGAAACCCACCCCTGTATGTATGTATGTACATATGTACATACGTACATATGTATATAATTATATATGTATATAAACAAATATTATTTATTTTATTTTTATTTTATTAAATTTATACCCCGCCTCATTTCCCCTGTTAGGGGGAACTCTAGGCAGCTAGAGTCACTTCTGGAGGCAAGCCATTCCATTGATTAATTATTCCCACTCTCAGGAAATTTCTCCTTGTTTCTAGGTTGAACCTCTCCTTCATCAGATTCCATCCATTGTTTCTTGTCCTGCCTTCAGAGGCTTTGGACCATAGATTGACTCCATGTTCTTTGCAGTAGCCACTGAGATATTGCAATTCCCTATAGGTTGGAAGTTCTTAGATATACAGTAGATCTTCTTGCTAAGGTGGCAATTTTACAGATAGAAAGTAGTGTTTGATCTCCATAGTCCAGGCTTGGTCCTATGTTGCCAACCCATGCCTATCCCATAAGATAGTTGAATAGGGCACCATTACAACTCTTCCTCTATTTTTGTTTATTTTGTTGTAATGGGACTTTACTTGAGCAGAAATACATTTAGCTTTTCTCTGAAATTTATTCAAAAAGCCGCTTTGGGAAATCAGTTTCTTGATTACTACTGCAATCGCTCCTTTTTAAACACAATCTTTCAAAACTAATGTCTTTTAGTACACTGCTGAATTGACAACTATAGCTGTAACTCATGTAGTTGTCTTCAATTCCATGAACATTTTAGGTACTAAAGAGACACCCATTGGTTTTACTCTCTGCTGCCCAGGGAGGATTTCTGCTCCAGAATTACCCCACACACACCAACACACACTTTATATTTTATAATTTAAAGAACTATATACAAATGCTGGTTTAAGTTCAAAGGAGACTTGTGATTAGTTTTGAAAAACATGTAAAGTATTCTGGACTCTTGGTTTATTCATTTTACAAAGCAAAACTATACAATGTGATCAGACTGATACAGTATAAAGCTTCCCAAGGTGACAATTTTGTAGTGTAAACTTTCTTCTATAGGTGTACTAGTCATTTGACTAACTCTGTCTCGCAAATTTTGAATGTTGAATTAGCTTTATTTTGAAAGGCAAACCTGTACTAATTAGATTTTATTTTGAAAGGCAAACCTGTACTAATTAGATTTAGTTTCTGATCTCATTTGACTCATGTTGGATTTGTTTGGCGAGGAATATTGAAATCTGCAAGGGGAAGATGCCACGAAAGAATTCTTTTACATTGTCCTAACTTCTGCTGATGTGAATGGTGATGAGGGTTTAGAATAGAATAGAATAACAGAGTTGGAAGGGATCTTGGAGGTCTTCTAGTCCAACCCCCTGCTTAGGCAGGAAAACCCTACACCACTTCAGACAAATGGTTATCCAATCCCTTCTTAAAAATTTCCACTGTTGGAGCATTTACAGCTTCTGGAGGCAAGTTGTTCCACTGTCAGGAAATTCCTCCTTAGTTCTCAGTTGCTTCTCTCTTCTTGATGAGTTTCCTTCCATTGCTTCTTATCCTGCCTTCAGGTGCTTTGGAGAATAGTTTGACTCCCTCTTCTTTGTGGCAGCCCCTGAGATATTGGAACACTGCTATCATGTCATCTTTAGTCCTTCTTTTCATCAGACTCAGCATACCCAGTTCCAGCAACCGTTCTTTATATGTTTTAGCCTCCAGTCCCCTAATCACCTTTGTTGATTGATCTTTCCTTTCAGTAGACATGTCTGAGTCTTCCCCACCTATGCAGTATCATGACAGTGTAATTACATAACCAGTGCATGCTTTGCTCATCATTTCAGAGATATTCTTCACCTAAATGGAGATACAGAATGACCAAGGGCAGGTGAAAAGCAAGAGGGGCAAGAAGAACTTCAAATATCTCTGGAGCCCGCACTGAGTTTTCTTATGGGAATCTGGCAGAGAGCATAGGAAATTTCTCTCCATTCCCTCCCCCTCCTTCCTCCTTGAGCAGGCACGTGAGTGGCTGCTGCTGGATAGAGAAGGGAGAAAGGATTACTAGAATGGCTGGGAAACTGTCACAGAATATTGAAAATTAAGACCACATGTCTGCAGCAGCCCAGCAGTGTAGCACTGAAGCAAACCCAATTTTCACAATTTTCCATTCCTCTGGAATTGTAACCTCTGAATTTTGGACACATTCTGTAAGTTAGCCCCTTTGAGGTACCATGGTTCAAAAATAATTGTCCGATGTTAAAAATTCTTTGCTAAGTTAAAGATCATAGCAACAATAGTTTTAGAAGTATATAGATGTCTTGACATCCATGAGTTAGGCTTGATTCCTGGTGACTACATGTCCAAATGGTGTTTTTGGTAAAACAGGGAGCTGATCTCTGATTGATTTATTGATTGATAAATGTATTGATTGGGGATATTTTTAGCTTCCCAGTCTAGTCTGCAGTTTTTATGTTTTCTGTTCAGGTCATAATTGATCCTGCTTAGCTTTTTCCAAGATGAGGAATGGAACCTGGCATGGACACTTCCCCACTCATTTCCACCCCAGAAAATATATATAATTAAAATTGAATGGCTGATACTATTTTTTAAGAAATTTAAACTGAAAATAATAAGTGGCTATTTCTAAATCAATTGTAGAGAATTTCTTGTCTTAATTTAAAATAATATATTAATCCCAAATGTGTTTAATATAATAAACTCTCTATATAATTGCAGTGAAAAAACAAATAAGAATGCTTTACTAGATTGGTTTTCATGCCATACAAGTCACAAATAGTATAAACTAAATAGAAAATATCTACATAATGTAAAATAAATGTGCCTATGAAAGTCCCATCAGGATTTTTTTAATCTCAAGATTTATTATTAAAATTCTATCTATTTTAATCAAATCACACCTTTATTATGGTCATAGATAGCACAGAATCAATTAGATATGTTTGATGGTTAGTTAATAAATAACTTTATTCTAGCAATAGCACTTAGATTTACGATATATACCACTACCTAGTGCTTTACAGCCCTCTCTAAGTGGTTTACAGAGTCAGCCCCTTGTCCCCAACAATTTGGATCATCATTTTACTGACCTCAGAAGGATGAAAGGCTGAGTCAACCTTGAGGTGGTCAGGATCGAACTCCTGGCAGTGAGTAGATTTAGCCTGCAATAGTGCATTCTAACCACTGCGCCACCATGGCCTTTACTTCTATTTGCAATACGAATAAAATACCTTTAAAGGTTTAGCTAAGTGTAGATGCTAACAATTCTGCCTACATGGAATTCACACAGAGAGAGAGAAAAATAGGGAAGAAAGCAGGGTGAGTGGGTGGGTGGTGCTAAAATCACAAAAACACTGTTACATTCACTAAACACTTTCCAATCACCAATCTTCCTGCAGTTAGGTACCTACATAAACACTTTAGAGTATGGATTTGATTTTGTTTTGTAAATGCAAAAGGTTATTTCTTAATGCTGTTGTTAATGTGCTGCCAATTTTGTGCTGTCCATTTTTATGCATTGTCTTGCCGGCCTTGATATGTTTTCATCTCTAACTTTAGAAACAGTTAAATCAACCATTTATATGATTAACATGGGCCCAAACTGATCGTACTACCTGGATAGTTAGTTTCACCTGGAGATACCCCAACATTTTTTTAAACTAAGTTTATATTTGGGGTTAGCTTCTTCTGGGCATTCAGCTAAGACTGAATGATTAATTTCTTGCTCGGAAGCCAACCCCGCTCCAATGTAAACCAAGCTTAAAAAAGGAATAGCTATTTTTTTTAAAGTGTTTATAGTACAATATCAATGTTTGCAAGGACGATAAAAGGAAGTGACATAAAATAATTGCAAACGTTAATTTAGGTTGAGTTGAATTTTATCTGAAGGCATGACCCATGGCCATCAATGAGGGAGGGAGGGACAGAATAAATAAAACCTGGCCTTGAACATTGGCCTACAAAAGTCAAGAATGTGGTCTATCCCATTCCCATTTAGTAAGCTTCATGTTTCGCCTTCGTTTCTTACTTAATTAGTGTAGGAGATGACCAGGCTGAGCCCAATAATGGAGTCAAATGCATTATCAATCTAGAGTCCCTATAACATGAAAGAGACCTAAACCCAATCTCCCCTTGAAATTTGTTGACTCTTCTGGAGCCAACGTGCCTTGGCCGTTAATAGATCAGATTTTTGGGTATAGCATGAAATAAACACACAGTGCTTTTGAACTCTATTCTGGCTCCTGGAGGGTTTTTTTGCACCTGATATTTCTCATCTATACCCAAAATCCAGTCTTGGCAAACACCCATTCTGATTAGCTGCAACATACTCAGTTGATTATTATTATTTTTTTTTAAGATTAAAAAAAAATCCATGAGCTAATTTTGAAAGCAGCAAATAACTTTGGCAACGTGTGCCAAGTGTCTTTTAAATGAGCCCCCCTCAGATTTCCCCCAATATTTTTTAAGCAGTGGCAGTGGTCAGAGGTGTGAGGAATGAGGAAAAGAACCAGATTACCTTATGACAGCCCTGGCAAGGTTTCCCTAAGTCTTCTGTCCGGTGCATCAATGATTTATGAAGCTGCCCCCGTCCAGTTTTCTGCAGGGAGCAAGGACCAGAATCTCAAATCCTTTCTTCCTCTTTGTTTGCAGATTCAAGACCTCTGCCAGATGTCGCCCTGACGGGAAAGTGCACCCGGGAATGTGATGAGTATGGCCACTCTGACTCCTGTTGGATGCCCGTCCGCACTTCACCCGAAAGGAAGCCAAAAAGCCAGCCCAAACTCTCCACTTTCATGCCTGTCGACGAACGGGGCAGTCCGGAGAAGCTGGCCAACGGAGAGGCCTCCCTGATGGGCGATCGCAACAGGAACCTCCTGAACAAAAAGTTGACCTCATCTTATGAGACCTTCAGTGCAGCTAGCTTCAGCAAAAGCGAAGAAACCAACCCAGAGGATATTCCCCTGGCACAGACAGGGGAATACAAGCCATCTACTATCAATACTTTAACTCGAAGGGAAGTTTATCTCTAGGGGATCAGGAAGTAACAATACCGGTTCTTTCCCAGAGCAGAAGGCCCAAAGCCGATCCCTCAAAACCATTGGAAATTGGGAAGGAAGCAACCAATCTGTCAAAACCAAGGGGGCTAACCAAAGAGACAAAGGCCTGGCTTGCCTCTTCTGCCTCCCTGCCAGGCATTTACATATCCTGTCTGCCTGACTATATTGTACAATGTAGAAACCATTGTTGTCCCTGCATGTCTTAACACCGTGCTCTCCTGTTCTTCTTCTTCTTTTTTTTCCTTATTATTTTTATTTTAATTTTCCAAAAGTTACCGTTATGGATTCCTTGCTAGGGAACAAACCTGAAATTGAAAACAAAAACAAAAACCATGAGGTAGAAATTCTGGTTCCCCTCCCCAGCACACACAAACACACATACACACACACACACACACAGAGGGACAGACAGATGCACCCAGACAGATGCATGCCACTGAAGCACTGTTTGAGCCCCCCTGATTGTCGCCTGCTTGTTTGCAATCACAGGTCAGTGGGAAAAGACTTCTTGGATGTGCTCATATGCATTGCTATGTCTGCCTGTGCCTGGTTTCCATCAGAGATAAACCTTCAGAAACCTTACAAAAGCAATGTGTAAGATAACTTTTAGAAAAGAGGAAGAAAAGAAGAAGAAAAAGCACTTTTAAAGGATCATATCTTCAACCCAGTCCTCTGGCTGGAAACAAGAAAGAAAGGGAGGGAAAAGCATTCAGCCTGAGATTGTAGTCCAAAATATTACACATTCCCTAAAACCATCCCCTATATGTTTAGTTTTTATGCATAGAAAAATGTTGATGTCTTATCTCTTTCTAGTTTTATTATTTTTATCATGCCTTTCTCCCTTCCCTCCCTCCCTGCATTCTCTAACATTTTAACTTAAATATAAAATGATGGAATACATATATAAACACACTGACACACATACAAACACAGAAACAAGCATACATGTACACAACAATGAATGAATGAATGAATGAATGGGCATGACTTATCAATATCAAGAAACTGCTGAACCTGGTGTCATTTTTACAAGACCAACATTTAGATTGGAGGATCATAGTAATTTAAAGACCAAAGAATGCACTATGGATCAAGGAAATCGCTCGTTGGTCTTGTGATGTAAAATCTGATCCAGGAACACCCAGACACTAAGCATGATGATTGTTGTCAACATGGATTTTAGTTTGATGCCCAAAGGAACTGATGACATGAGCTTGCTGAATAATAAAAATAATAAAAAAAATGTGATTACATTCACCAACTATATTAACATGACCCTCTGGCTTCGAAATATGTTTTCCATAGAAAATTACAAATCCATTTGACAAGCTTCAAAACATGTTCAGGGGATAGCTGAAAGAAGAGTGAAAATGAAGGCAGTAAGAAGAATATGCTTCAAGTCAAACATGGCAGCATCTTGGTTGAGAAGGGATGCTAATTCTTGGGTTCTCGCAGTGTTCCAGGTTATTCATTTGCTGTAGGCAAAGGTATTATGCAGGTTTTCTTAAAACACAAGTGCATTTAAGCTGAGTCTCGTGCAATACCCAACCCACGTTGAGACTCCAGGTAACCAAGAGTCTCGGCAGACGTCACTCCCAACTTGCAAAATGGTGTGGCTTGCGACTTCGTATCAAGCATCCAAGCCAGACTGTGATGATGTAGAGTTCTGGGTTGTGACGATTTGTATAGTTTGCACTATATACAGGGGATAGGAAAAATGGACCAGATATTTTTTTGTGTGTGTGCAATAAGAAGGTGCAGAGTATGGAAAACTGAGCTAAGTTCTGTATTGATGATTTAAAAAAAAATAGTAATAAAGAATGGACATTCAAATAAAGCTGACAATCGGTCAATGCAGTGAGAACAGCTTGGGAAGGGTGCAGAAACACCATTTCTTGGGTTGTTTAACTTGACATTAAAGCATGGATAGATGGTTCTAATAGATTTAGTGACAAGGTAATGGATAGTTTACTTTAAGAGTGACATAGAATATATTATTAGACAGTCTGACGTATGGGCCAATCAGCTAGTACAAATCCCTCATGACTTTTGTCTTTTAAACTCTCAATAGCAAAGTGCTCTTTGTTTTAATGTACATCTTCTTTGCATTCAATCATTTGATTGGTTCTTAGCTTGCGTGTAGCAACGAAACATATTGGCACATTTTAGAAATGGAGAAATGTCAAAGGAAAGCTTAGGAGGGAATTGATCATTCTAATGCATCCTTTTAAAAATATAGATATAGATATAGATATAACAGAGATTCAAATTTTGACTTGATTAGAGGACTGACCAAATCCTTTCCTGTATTTGTATAACTCTTTAAGTATATGTTAAAGGTAAAATGCTTGTCAATATATTTGCATTAAAGATGCATATTTTTTTCAGGCTTCAACCGAAAACACCATCAGCCACACAAAAGGAACAATTGAATAATTTCTCTGTGTAGAATTAGCATACACTGAGCATTCTCTTCGAGACACTAAGTGGTAGCAGTCCAAATTGTCGTTCTTTTTAACCTAATTTCTAGAGAGCCAATGCGTTAAAACAAGACTTTCAAAATTAAATGGGATTGGCCTGTATTCCCCTTTCTGTGTGCTACATAAAGGCACGTATAAGACTGAACAATTTAGCTAATTTAGTTGTAGTGATAAGCCCAAAGGATGTCAAAAAAGTAAAAAAAAAAACACAAAAACAAGTAAAAAGAAAGAAAAATAGGTGTGCTTGTTTGTATGTTCAGTAATCCTAGTAAAACCTAACCATCGAAAACATAATCAGCAGCTTCTTAGTACCCAGCATGATCCACAGATATATATTTTTTCGTGCGTGTTTTTCATTTGAAATTAGTCGAATCGGGAAACACTCCTATAGAGTGCTTTTATATGAAATAAACAAATAAACAAAAAATGGAAATGGGAAGTTTTAGAGCGAATGCAAAATATGCAATTGTGCCTTTTATACTGTTGTCATGGTAAAACAGCGCTTGGGTTACACGCTAAAAATACTGGACCGTTCCCACTTTTTTTTTCAACCTGGATATTTAACCCGGTTTATTTTCTGAAAAGCATCAAATTAGATATATAAAAGAAAGGGTGGGGGGGAGAAACCCCTTCTACCAAACTCAGATAATGGACCAGTCTTAAATATAATCCATTAAAAAACAAAGGAAGAAGAGAAAAAAGACTATGGTTTGGGAACAGGTTAAACAGGTTACGTTAAAAAGCTACAGTATTGATCTCAGTAACAAGAAATTATGCCTCTCCCTTTTTGAGGGCAGAGAAATTGACGAATCTTTGTTCATTCTCTTGTTGCTTTTTTTAATATATGAAGGTATTTTTTTTGGCAGCCATTTTGTTTGAATTCCTGTCTTAGTTCGATTTCACAAGGAACTCAAGTGAATGTGCTTTGCACACTCCTAGCTTGACATGCCACTCATGTAAACTTTATATGAATTAGAAAAAAAAGAAAAAAAAAGAGTCATACTAACTTTGATATAAACTCTTACGCTCATTCCGAACCTCCAGCTAGACTAATCTATGGTCAGTTTCATTCCTGGCTGGCCTACTGTCTTGAGTTTCTGAAAACAAGATAGATGCTATTTTTATGTGGGGGGGAAAGAACTCCAGTGAACAGATGGAAGGTGTTTGAAGAAAGACTACCCTAGGAAATTGTCATTGTTGGAAAGCAAAGGTGTGGGGAAATGGAAATGGGGCTGAAAAAACAAAACAAAAACACAACGCATGTTAAGTACAACCATCACTTACAAGACTTGAACAGCATTTGACAAGGCAAAGCATGGAACAGGTTTTCCAGATGTTCCATCCATGGTAAAGAGCCAATGTTCTCTTGAGTGCTGAAAGGAACAACACAAACGTTGGACAATTTCTTGAAGAACCTAGTACTTGGAAGAAGGCATCTTGCCTAGCTACCTGGGGTACCCTTTCAGGCCCTTCTTTTCCTGATTTTTTGGAAGCACTTACATTCAGTGTGGTTACGATCCGTTGTATTATTAATCATTGACTATTGTTCTGCTACTTGGATGTTAATAGTAAAGCAGAGAAACCAACTTATTTGTTTATTATGAGTCACTATGCACGCAACTATGCTAAGAAAAATAAAAACATGGCAAAAATGTACTCGATGCTAGTCCACCTCTATTTATGAAAGATTTTGCATAATTTTATTTGCTTTTGTACAGTTTTCTGTAAATAAATTGCTTGTCATTTTTTTTTGTCTCTGCAAATTAAAATATAACATGTTAAAATGGACAGGCGTGTGTTTGATTTCTAGAAGTAGCAGTACAGGAGAGCAGAGTTGCTGTAAGCTGAGTGTCACCTTGCAGCGCGATGGGCAGCAAATAAATTTAACAAAGAAATAAAATAAAACAGGCTGAGAGGTGGAACCGGTCTGCCCTTGGAGACATTTACCTAGAGCCCTTTACCTTAACACCAGCTTTTTTTATATAATATGTGAACTCTCTAGGAAGGTCTTGCACAAACATAAACATAATAGATGTGAGATCTCATTTTATTTCATTTTATTCCATGTAGCATGCTCATTCTGAGGTTATTCATCTATCAATTAAATACATGCAGTTGGCTTCCTAGTGGAAGTTGCAGGATCAGAGTCAGGCTCTGGGCCCAAAGGTTTATTCTGCCAAGCTTTCAGATTTGTTCTGGGGCCCATCTTCTCTCTCTCCCTCTCTCTCTCTTGCCAGAACATAGCAATAGCATTTAGACTTATATACCACTTTACAGCTCTTTCTAAGCAGTTTACAGAGTCAGCCTCTTGTCCCCAACAATCTGGATCCTCATTTTAACCACCTCGTAAAGATGGAAGGCTTGAGTCAACCTTGAGCCTGGTGAGATTTGAACTGCCAAACTGCTGGCAGCCCGTGATCAGCAGAAGTAGCCTGCAGTACTGCACTCTAACCCCTGTGCCACTGCCGCTCTTTCTGGAGAGAGAGAAGTTCCCCAAAGAACTTCTGAGCATGGGGTTGGACTAGATGACACCCCCAAGGTCCCTTCCAACTCTGTTATTCTGTTCTATAGTCTCCAGCATGAGCCTGAATTCTTGAAAACCTTTGATCCCAGTGTCCAACTCAGATGTTCTCTCCAAGTATTAAACTGAGGCTGACCCAAGTCCAGGTTAGCCCGATTCTGCCAACTGCATTGACTCTAGAACTATAGAAAACCACTCAGAATAAATACATAGATTTTGTCCTGACACTCTCAATTGTTGTAAAAAAAAATGCCTTAGTAGTTTTTGTCATTTTGAATTCAGACTCAGCAATAGATCAGGAAGTGCATTGCACATGTTTGGGCACCCTTATCTATACTGAAACAACTCCAACTTTCTATACCTACACATTCCTAGTTGTTTCTGTTCCCCAACTTTTCCAACCATAATATGGTAATAATTTGACCTAGGGCAAACAGTTGGAGGGACACTAGATGGTGACAAAGATGCAGAATAGTTCTCTATTGGCTGTCATCTGGTGGCTAGTGGGATTTTTGTAGAGCAAATCAGATAGCTCTCTATCTCTCCACACAGCCTAAAGAACCCTACAAATGCCTTCAATCTTCTTTTTGTTGAAATGCCTTCAATCTTCTTTTTGTTGTGCCATATTCATCATCAGA
>JANHGC010004705.1:55037-65137 GCA_027560395.1 Boaedon fuliginosus | reverse complement strand
CCTTTAGAAGGATGGAAGGATGAGTCAACCTTGAGCCTGGTGGGATTCGATCTGACAACCTGCTGAACAAGTCAGCACAGATAGGCTGCAGTGTTTCATTTAACCAGTGCGCTGCTGAGGCTCTTGTAGACTGGTACCACTGCGCCATCAAGACTCATGCTAAAATAATGCTAAAATAATACTTCTAATTGCATATACAGTTCTGTATGCCAAAATCTGTTGTGCTAGAGAGATCTGCTCAGCAAACCAGAGGTAAGTAAATAATCAAGCCCTGCTATATCAAGACATAAATCTCTCTGATCTCACTGCATCCCACACTAGCAACTTTCAGATCCAGCCCATCTGGTTTCCCAAGACACCATTTAAATCTCCACTGCTATCTCTAGAATAATTGCAACACTAAACCCTTGCCAGCTGTCTAACTCCCACCAGTTGCTTTATCCACCCTTCTCTTCTTACTGTAGCAAAATTCATTTTCAACTATTACAGGCAGGGGATGTTTATTTTATCTAATTTGTAGGCAGCCTTTCTACCCTAAGAAGGAAACATCCAATGTTGAGATGATGGACAAAAGAATCTGAGAATTCAGCAGTCAACCCCAATCGGCTCTAAGAACAGAGTTATTAAATTGCCCAATTCTTTTTCATAGAAACAATATGCAAATCTTCACCAATTAGTAGGCCCCTCCAGGACAAGACATACATGAGCCAATTTTGAGGTGCATAGTGATGCTCCATTTCCACATCTAAGAATGTGGTCATTACAGTCTCTTTCCCCCCTTTCCTTTCTCAACCCTTCATCTAACCTCCCTTCCCACCTGCTGCTAGAAGGGGGAGTGGGGAGAGAAGGGGGAGTGGAGAACAGTGGGGAACAGAGTGGCGAACAGAACAGGCCCAGATCAAGAGTGCCATATTCTGTACTGTTTGTCAGTATCTCAATGCGGTTGAAAGAGGAGAATGTGGTGTTCAGAGATCAGTGGATTCCTTCTCAGCCAGTCTTAATCAGGATGGCTAGTAGGCAGGATTACAGAACTGATACTCCAGCAATACATATTCCCAACTTTTGAATTAAAGGCATAAGTACACAATTCATGTGAGGCTAGGATCCCCTGGATCATTGCCTAGACTAGAGAGTTACAATACTGCTAGATACCATGAAATAACAGTGGTGGGAAGTATCCTATTTATTAATTCTAGCTGTATTAGGTAAATTTCAGGCTATCTGAAAGAAATTCTGAGATTGAGTCAGTAAGCCTAAGACTTATTACTGTGGAAAGATATATTCACATAGAGAGTCTGTGATGTGGGTTTATGTATATGGATGTACGTGTCATATACGTACATCCATATACATAAAGTTCCCTTCGGGTGAAGAGAGGCGGGGTATAAATTTAATAAATTACTAAATTATTATTATTACAGTACTAAGGTATCTCACATTGGTAATGAACAGTAGTATAGATTCAATATGTTAATGTCAATATGGTATCTGAAATAACAAACTGATGTGATGCATGTATGATGCATAAATGCATTTTTCCTTACTTTACATGCCAGACCAGAAATAGATTCAAACTATACAGGACATAACAACAGCATGAAATGTTGAAATTTCTTAATCTGCCAATTTTTTTTCATACCATAATAAGATTTGATAAGAATTGTTGTTTTGGTCTTACTTTTGGAAATTAAGCTGTTCAAAACCTGGTCCCCAGGATTCGTTCATTTAATATTAATCACCTATCACTTGCTTTTTGTGTGAGTTTCATATTTTCCTCACTCAAAGGCATGCTCATAAAGTGCATAAAGTGTAATACAGATACATTTCATATCGTGGTAATCATAATTGTGTTTTTTAAAAGTTTTCTCTGGTTTGGGTCAAAATTTCAATATAGTCCTTCTGATAAATTATGCTAATCTGAAGATATGCATGCCTTATGCCAAGTACTTTGTGCTACCATTAATCATAGCTGCATTCACTCAATTCCTTTCCCACCCTTCCCAATAGCCTGAAAACAAATGAGAAGTAGCTCAGAATAGAAAATGCATATTTGGCAGTAAAATTAAGTTTTTTTCATAAATTAAGGATGGAAAGCATTCAAAAGCAGAACAACAATGAAGACACAGCAAAAATTGCAACCTAATCATGATAGAGCAATGTTTCTCAAACTTGGCAATTTTAAGATGTAGGGACTTCAACTCCCAGAATTCCCTATCCAGCCATGCCAAGTTTGAGAAGTAGAGCAGAGGTCTCCAAACTTGACAACTTTGTTGAAAACTTGTTGAAGTCCACAAGTCTCAAAGTTGCCAATTTGGAGATCCCTGTGGTAGAGACACAAAAAGCTTCTGCTAAAGAAAGGTTTGGACTGACAGACTTTGTTGTAAGGCAACTCCAGAAATAAGATAGCACTGCTAGGAAGGCTTTGTCAAATTAATACACATTGTTTTAGTATTACAAACTGGAAGGAGGACAATAAAGCCTCTACAGAAAAGGAAGTCTAGAACAAAAATAACTAAAATATTTTTTAAAGATACCCAGGACTGGTTATTTGAAGGATGCCTCAACTCACATGAGTTTTTCCAAAAATTGGAACTATGTAATTATCAGTGTTTTTTAATCTCAGCAACTTTTATGATGTGCGGACTTGAACTCCAAGAATTCTTCAGCCAGCCATACCAAGTTTGAGATGCATTGTGGTAAGACACAAAAGCTGGCTGGGGGATGCTGGGAATCCAAGTCCACACATCTTAAACTTGCTGAAGTAGAGAAACACTATATTAAATTGTTTCACTGCAATATCCAGAAAATGAACCTGTTGCTTGGATTAATCAAGGTAGATTCCTATCCTCAGCCCAACAGGAGGCAACCTACACCCATTTTTGTTCAGTCACACATCCTAACTAGTATTTTCTGACTTGTGCCAACTCAAGTAGTGCTGTCCAGTGTACTTGTTGCAGTTCTTTTCACTATTGACTAAGGCTTGTAGTCCAACTGGCTACTCTGCACTATGGCAGGAACACACACCCTCCTGTCTGGTTGCTGTCTTCCATGCCATTTGTTTTGCAAGTTTAGCAGTAGAAGGGTGAAAAACTAGACTTTAAAAATAAGACCCCAGTGAAACCATGCCATTTCTTTTTTTAAAACCATATGCAACCGACAAGAATTTTACCTAAATGACTAGGGAAATTACCAAACTGTGATTGATTGATTGACTGACTGATTGGACTGGGAGAGGTAAGAAAGTAGGTCATCCATCAACAAGGGCCACGGGGAAACCTGTCCTGCACAAACATCATTTATCACAATGGCCAAAGCAGAGAAAGAGATAGCAATCCAAAAAGTGATTTCTTAAGGTGACTTCATTTCCAGATGGTGTAAGCACAAAAGTCAAGCTTCTTAAAGTGGCAATGCAGAAAAATATTGAGAAACCACACATCACTTGTTCAACAGCCTTTAAGTGTATTCACACATTGTATTATACAAAAAATTGCTGAATATTACATCTTCTCACAAGTAGGTACAAATAATGACCTAGTCATGGCCTGGTCAGTTATGCTTAGTAGGTTACAGTTGTAGACCTTGGCTTTTTCTTCCAGGAAGAAATGGGAGAACAGGACTATGGTTTATTTTTGGCTTTTTAATGACTGCTTCTGGAGTGTAAAATTCAGAGCCCCATGTTTGTATGTCAACCTAAGCTCGGCTAATTAAGTTAGAATGGCTCATTAGATGTACTTACTTACAGTGCAAGCCAATTAATACTAAAAGTATGATTGCATGCTAGAACTATCAGGTACAGACTCCTTGTTACTATGGTTTTAAATTTAAGTTGTGGTGATGAGGTTTAGATTTGCATTGATGCATAGAGCTCTTATTATAATTCTTGGTATTTTAAGCAAGCCAGATTGATTTTTGTTGTGCCTACAAGTTTTGGCATATAAATAAGCAGAAGTAAACCATTTTATCTCCTAACCAGGTAATGAACCCTAGATATGATGTGCTGTGATGGTAGTTTAAGAATCTAGACCAGATTCAGTTGTTTTATTCACCTTAGAAGCGCTAAAGCGGTAAAGTGAAAATATGCTACATGATGTCAGTATCTTTGGTTTGCTAGTTTTACATATTTTCATGGATTATGCTGAAAGAAGAAGAAAAGGTAACAGGTGTACAGTTCAACAATAAAAACAAAGTCACACTTGAGGACAAATTGATTAGTACGGTTTCACATTTGATGTCGAATTTTCTCTGTATTTCCTACCCTGCCATTCAGTCTTGTGTTCTGTTAATATGATAGAAAGGAAATGCAGAGGCAGATAAGCAGGAGAGCAACAGTGAAATTGGCAGCCTTGAGAAATAAATACTGCAGAAACACTCCATCTTTAGCATTTATTTCTCCCTTCGCCCCCCACCCCTCAAAAAAGAGAACCTGGTAGCATTGCATCTTTTCCATCTAACAGATTAATAAAAACTGTTGGTGGGAAACGGTGCTTCCCAAGCCCTGATTTTGTTGTAACCCTCAATTAATGCACATCTCTTTCCCCTAAATTTATCAAGAAATCTCTGGGAGAAAAACAGTCCCTGTTGAATAAACACGGAGGAAGCCACACCCATTATCTCCCCACTGCACTTCTCCCTGCTACCCTCCCCCTTTCCATCCACACCCCATTTGTTTTTCTTCTTCGGCTGTCTGCATTAGTTTGGTTTTTTTCTGACAGCTCAACAGCCTTCAATCAGCGCTATTATTATTATTGTTGTTATTGGTTTGCAAAGCAGCTGCTGCATCTCTCCTCTCCCCCCCCCCTTTGACAAAAGAGACGGGTCCCCAGAGCAATCGCAGCATCCTTTTGCTGATTTGCTGCAGTGGAGACCGCAGCGCTTACAATATGCCCTCCCCCACCCTCGCCTGCTCTGCTTAACAGCGTCTCTCCGTAGCCAGTATAAGGGGGTGAAAAGCAGCAGCCTGAGAGACCCGCGCACCCTGTCTATGTTTTGGAATGCTGGCGTGAAGTGGGGAAAAAGGACAGTGCCCAAGCAGAAGACCCAGAGCCGGCCGTTCGTTCTCTTCCGCTTGCAAGATGCAAGCCAGTGCTGATTCCACGAAGATGGACTGTCTCTGGAGCAACTGGAGAGGCCAGGGTAGTTTTTTCCTACTCTAATTCTGCATGCATAGAAATATTTGCAAAGGGGATGGCAGAAACATGTGTATAGTTTTGGTATCATCATCATCATCTTCATCATCACCTTCATCATCACCTTCATCATCATCATTTTTATAACATTTCTGGAATCTGTTCCTTTTCTGCACATTTTTATTCGGGCTGTTTGCCTTTTTCCCCCATTTAAAGCAAAAAAGAAGAAGAAAACTTAACCCAGTAATGTTATTTGCATCCTTTTGCTTGCTTTCTCCCATACATCTTTTTTTTTTTTTTTTACAAACGCTACATTGCTTCTGTCTCTCAGCCAGCCAGCCAGCCTATTGCTGATCTCTAAGTACCCCCATCTGCAATTTAGGGGATCACCCATCTGAGTGGCTGGGAGGCAGCCATGGGGGTTGGGGTTTTGTTTCTGGTGTTGGCTGTACTGTAGTTTTGTCAGTTTTAGAGTAAGCTTCAGTGTGTTGTGTTGGGGGGCAGTGAGACACACCCATTCTGAAAGCCCTGCTTGTCCATTGCAACAGTGTTGCACTTGATACTGAAGCTCACAGGTCTAGCTGTCTTACCTTCTTTTCTTATTCTGTACCTTTGCCTTCATT
Organism: Boaedon fuliginosus; assembly: GCA_027560395.1. Classification (NCBI taxonomy): domain Eukaryota; kingdom Metazoa; phylum Chordata; class Lepidosauria; order Squamata; family Lamprophiidae; genus Boaedon; species Boaedon fuliginosus. The sequence goes on along the minus strand of JANHGC010004705.1, from coordinate 59,388 downwards.
ATTGCCAGTCATTTAGGCTATTGCAGATGTGAGAAAAACAACAACACATCAACAACAACATACCAAAATATATTGTGATCTTCAAAATTTATAGGGAAAAAAACCAGAAGCAAACAATAATACCTCTCCCGTTTTGTCACATAAGATTTATTTTGAACACTTCCCATTGGGTGTGGCTGGCTACCTTCTCTTTGCCTAATACAGCTTTTCAGCCATTTTTATGCAGGCTTCATTGCTACCGATAACCTCCCTTTGTTTTGGTAATGCTGTGTGATCTGTTCAGTAATCCTATATGCAGTCTGTCAATGTTTTTTGATCTTACTTTTTTTTCCTGTTATTGTATTATTTGGAAAGGCCCTTCTTGTCATTTAACATATAGTTCTAATAGCTACTCTTTGTAATGTCTCTCTATTATCAGAATAACATTTACATTTGGGTTACATGGGATAAATAAGGGCCTCTGTGTATGTGTTGCCTAAAAATGTCCTAACAGAGAGAGCAGGGGAAAGAGATCATATTATTAGCTAGACTATTATTATCCCATACAGGGTTGTTCTTAATATAGATCTATAAAGAATTCTCATTCTAGGATGTTGCACCTGTAGTTTTTAAAAAGTACATTTATTAACTAATGTGTTTCAAGGCAACAAAAGCATTTCCAGAAAATGATTTTTTACTGAATATAAATTAATGCAATCTGTTTATAAAGGAATTTATATTTAATATTTGTTTTTATAATATGGGGGTATATTTTTTAAAAATATGAATGCACGTGATGTTACATACTGATACTTTCCCCTTACATTTAAGATACTCTTCACTAACATTTTCCTTAGATTGTCCATAGGGAAACACATAGTTATTAAATAAAGTTGAATTACAGTAAGCTTGATTTATTATATAATACTATGTTTAACTATTCAGAAGTAACCCCTGTTGAGTTTCTAGAGGAATTTATGTAGCACTAGATCTTTTAAATTAAATTTTGGGCAATCTGCTGTTGTAAGTATAATGCCATTTATTTGCAATAGCCAATACTGCTCAAAATAGACTGGATTGCTACAGACTACTGAGACTGAAATTATTTAAATTGGAATAAACTATTAATACCTTTTGTGGAACAAACAAATGTAACAAAAACAGCTGTGGGTTTTCAAATAGAGCTATAATTTCCTAAAATACCTAGTGATAAATACTAAATTTAACAAAGCAGAATGTTTTAAAACTCAGATTGAACAAAAAAAATCTATATTTGTTTAGATTTACATTTATAGACATTTTTACAATCTTTTTAAATATAACTGTAAAATATTGGTGGAAAATCACATACAGGAATAGATTAAAATACAGGATTAAGAGAAATTGGAATTGTGTCTAGAGAGATGACAAATATAAACAAAAGACAAACCCATGAAGCAAACCAAGATTTCAGGGTAGGTTTTCATCCAAAAACTGCTCATCTGTTGAGATTTGGAATTTGCAATTTTACACCTGAAAGGATTGAAATGGATAAAATAGCATCCTGGTAGAAAATCCAGTTACATTGAAGTTTAATGGACAGTTTTGAGGCCATCAAAAACCTGAATGTGTTGTTGCATCATCCAAAAAGATTTGATTTAGGATATTCAAGAATTGGATTTGAATTAAAACATCTTTCCAAACATTGTTTTTTGTCAGACATCTATATTATGTTTTAAGCAAGCTTTAGAATGATAAGGATCTATAGAAACAAAATGGAGAAGAGATATTTATCTGTAATCAATAAGCACATACTCTATCACTACATGCACAAATGAAGTATCTTCAGGCTATTTATGGGGCCAGTAAATGTTATAATGCACATCTGTACTGTTTTCCTTCTACCTTTGTTATATTGAATGGCTTAGACAATGAGGATTGTAATCAGAAAATGCCCAAACTATACCAAGTTTGGCAAGGCTAAATTAAGGAATTATTAATGGGTGGATTGGTTATTGAAATCAACCAATCTTGTAATTAGCAGATTTAAAAAAGTCATTTGTAATTTTTCAAATAATTTTGAAGTGTTCCAAGGAAATGAGAAATTTAAAATTAAATAAAAACAATCATCTATTTAACCCCCCCCCCCCAGTCAGGTATCATTAATATAATGGAGCCACAATAATGTCAGCACATAAAAACCTTAGTTCTCTGTCTACAATCACAGCTATTAAAAATGGTTTTCTGCAATTAATCTTCCATTGATTAATCAATTGAAATTGGAATGATTAAAGCTCATTTATTGATATTTCCAAATGTCTAGCTTTCAGGGTATATTCTGTGTTCTATTTTTGTGTTCAAATCCATATAGTACTGGTTTCCATTTTGGCAGCGTTTTATGCAAATTCTCTATATAATGTGACTTTGCAGTCATTATAGGAAGAGAGCTTTTAGCCTCTGAAAACCAAAAATCATAACTCTGGTAGCATTTTTCCCAATTAACATTTCTAACTAACTGATTAACATATGGTGACTAAATTTAAATGACATTTGTTAGGAAATGGGTTACCAGTCTCTTTCTGATCATAATTTTATAGTAGCTCTTGGAACCAGAAGCTAAAAGGTAGGATTTGCCCAAAGTGTGCATCACTGCAGTCCTGCTTCTGGTTATCTTTGCTGGACTCTGTAGAAATTAATTTATAATAGAAGATTTCACAAACGTTTCCAAATAGAGGATTTCAAGAATGTCACATATTACAATTAAATAGTTCAAGACTCTACATTAAAACATTAACATTCTAAGCATTCGTTATGAATAACAAGCAATGAATAGAAACAACAAATATCTGCAGTTTAAATTCTGAGAAAATTCTTTTTGCTTTTTAAAGTTAATATAATTCTGATTGATCTGAAGACAGTTTGAGTGTCTACAATGTTCCAGCCCGTTCTAAAGTATCATAAACAGTAAATCAAACAACAACCATAAATTCAAGGCTTTATGGCCAATAGGGATGATTGTATCAAAATTACAATCCATAGAGGCTACAATTACAATCAGTGGAGCCAATGGAAACAGAATGTATGACCCATTGGGTGATTCTTTGTCAATATTTACTTACCTAAAGAGAGAAATAACATGACCATTGGTGGAGAAGAAAGCAGTGGGAGTGACTTCCAATTTCCTGCTGGCTTCCCCATTGACTTTGCACATGGGAAGCTGCCAAGGAACATTAAAAATTATAGACATGTCATGTGGATGCTGCAGCAGCAACAACTTTGAAAATACAACTGATTTGAAGATCCTTGAAATTTCAATTCAGTGGCAACAAGAGGCCCCAGATTTTGTACATATTCTTTAATATAGTGGATTGGAAGTAATTTGATTCAATAACTGTTGCATTATAATATATTGTTTGGATTAATTGAACATTTATTTACCCTGTTTCCCTGAAAATACGACCTCCCCTAGCTTGATTTTTACACATGCGCCCAATATACGGGTGCCCCTAACTAATAGATTAGTCAGTGGATGACATCCCCCCAGAATAAGACCTGGTGCCTTTTTTGGTGGCCAAAAAAATATAAGACAGGGTCTTATTTTCGGGGAAACACGGTATTTGTTTATTTTTCATATTTTTGAACCATTCATCTCCCTCAGAAGGGGTCTCTGGTTAGTGTACAGTAAAATATGAAAATATAAAAACAGTATATAAAAAGTAAAAAAAAACGAAAGAGGCAAGGTTGAATAAATATTGTTAAAATTAATTGAAGGTGAAAGGAAGGTTTTCAGGTTACAAACAGACACACATTGGAGTTTTAGTAGCAATAGATAATGATAGATTATTAAAAAAAAAGGATTTTACATCTTGAAGGAAACTCAGAACACAGAGATAGCATAATAGTAATTGCCTAATTGTTTTAGCCTCTTCTAATGCACAAAGACATAGTAATGATTTCATGTGATGCTCAGACATTGTTACTAGACTGATTTTAAAATAACCACAGGTAGAATCAATGTGTCATCCTTTCAAAATGTTAGCAAATATATTGCCAGGTGATGCATGATTAGGAAAAGATATTTTAATTCAGTACTTATATTCTTTTCTTAGAAAAATACATATCTTCCCAGTGGTTTCTTCAGCAAGGCAGTAATAGTTTGCTGGTCATTTGTGGGTTCCGAACTTAAATGTTTTATATGCTGCTTTCCAGGGAACCTTTTTGTCTACCAGGATGTACAATAACATATTTCACAATGGGTTCTGGTTGCAAGAGACTGCTCATCGAGTCACCACGTCAAATTTAACTTGTTGATACTTTTGGAAGAAATATCTTTCTGGGTTCAGTTCCAAGTGGGGAAAAACACTCTGGAAACATGGAGGCTGTTTGGAAAGAT
>JANHGC010004705.1:23693-38640 GCA_027560395.1 Boaedon fuliginosus | reverse complement strand
GAGTCAACCTTGAGCCTGATGAAATTCGATCTGACAACCTGAACAAATCAGCAGATAGGGTGCAGTGCTGCATTTAACCAGTGCGCCGCTGAGGCTCTTGTACAGACTGGTACTGGTCCACTGCCCAGGGGTTGGGTACCTCTGCTCTAGATAACACACAAAAGTTAATTACATTAGCAAATTTTTATGAAAAAATATACCAATACTACCATTTGCAATCAATGCCAATATATTTTTCATCAGTGAGTCCTGCAAAAGTTTCTATTAGTTTTTCAAGCACTTATTTTCAGTAATAAAATAAAGATAGATTGTGATGGTTGTTTTTGTACCTATTATGTACAGCAGCATTAAATGCTGTCATCCAGTTCAAGAGCTGACCAAGAAGTATGTCTTCTAAAAAAAAAGTTGAGTAAGGTGCTTCTATCCTTGTTCTGCTTCAGCAGTGAGGCAGTTTTCTGTTTGTACCTGTAGCATGGGGTAGAGGAAGGAAGGAGAGAGCTGGCAGGGATGTTTTGTTTGGAGACAGCTCCTGGCATGAAAGCTGCTTCTGACATTTCTCTCCCACTTTCTCCTTCCCCCTGGTAAAAATGTGGGCAAGAGAATACCCAATTTCTTTACTGGTTATCGACTTCCTTTCTTATCCCTTTAGTTCTTTTCCTTTGGTGGCGGGGGAACAGGAATTTCTCGGTGCTAGAACTGGCACCCAAAAGGTCTTCCCATTTTTCTTTCCCTCCATAAACTTTTCTCTATTGGTTGACAAGTGGAAGAGATGACAATTTGGTACAGTGGGGAAAGCACTGATCCTCCTACTTCCAATAGGCAAACAGCTCCCTAAAATCAATCTGGAAGCAGAGCTGTGGGTGTGTTTACTCTGTCCTCAGATGGCCATCAGAAACAGGGCAACCCATCACCAGCAAGCTTACCTCCATGCCCTTCAGAATACGGCACTACTTGCGCCAATCAGTATGAGGGAGCCTCACTGCCAAAACAAAACAGGAAGACATGTGCACAAGCTACATCCACAGTAGAATGAAAGTCAGCTGAAGGCAATACCAAGTGTTCATGTCCTCCAGGTTTGTTTCTTGACGCATCAGCAGTTTCTCGTTAGCTGGTACCGAAGAGCCCTGAAGATGTCATGTTGTCTGTCTAATACAAAAATTTGATTTGCTATAATCATCAAAGAGAGCCTATTGTGGGTTCCCCCTCCACCAGACGTACATGAGGTGCAGGAATATCCAGAGAGAAGTGAAAAAGCCAAGATGGGCAACTGGGCCTGCACAACTGGAGCTCACCGCCTTTGAATATGTGTTGCATGCAAAGGAATAGGTCTTCCATCACATGACTGCAGACAGCTTCTTGATCTTTTTGCTAAACCCCACCCCAGGGATGGTTATAGATAATAGGTCGTTTCATCATCAGCACCATTCTTTTGTCTCCCTAGGTATTGAAATATATCCTTACTGGGTCTTTTAATAATTTGTATTTGTGTGTGTGTGTGTGTCTTTAGGAACTCTACTTAAAGATCTTGTTGATCATGCCCTGAAGAGCCCCCCCACCTTGAATAAATTTCTCAAATAGAGTGCCTAGGTGAATCACTGAAATAACTTTCATTTTAAAACAGATTTTATGCCGAGTATGATTTGACTGCGTTTCTAAAAAGTATCAGCTTTCACGGTTCTGTTCAATGCCCATTTTATCATTTTATAGCTCATTCCTACATTAACTATAGACACATAGGAAATCACATAAAGAAGATTGCAATTTCAGCAACTATCTGGAAATAAAAATGCCTTTAGTTGTGTATTAGTATTATTATTATTATTTAAATAAGCCCTAATATAATTATTTAAACGCAAGAAAGGAAAACATGCTTTTAACTGATTCATAAGAATTCCACGATTCTTTCATATTCTTTATTAAAAGGCCCTCTCCAGTGTTGCAAAAAAAAAAAAACCAACTCCCCCCCCCCCCGAAGTGTATTGCAGTTTTTCGATTCCAAATGAAGGGAGGAGAGTTAAAAATAAATAAAAAAAGACAAAGAGCGTTTTTTTTTAATCCGCTCCTGTCATTTTTTTTTTCTTGGCGGCTTTGGAACAGCCACACCGGGCGGGCCTCGCGAGGCACGCGCAAGGCCAGCCGCCTCCGGTTGTCATAGTAACCGCCCGCGCTGTCTAGCTCGGGCTGCGGGGGTGGGTGATGGCGGCGCCTCCTCTTCGCTCGTCCCGCTGTTCCGAGTCGGCGGCGGCGGCGCTGAAGCATCTCCGCGGCGTGGGTGAGCGCTTTCCTTCCTCCGCAGTTGCTTTGGCAGAGCTGCGAGGCTCCCGTGTTTGGAAGCTTGCGCGTGGAGGGTGGCTCGTGGCCATCTTGCGAGTGAGAGGGACTCCAACGTGGGAGGAGAGCTGGCGGTGCTCCCGCGGGGAGAGAAGGAAGAATCGCTGCTTCCTCGGACTGGGAGAGGCCGTGAATGATTCGCCTCTCTCCCGTGAAATGTAAATGCACAGCAATAAGGCACATTACGTTGTCTCTACTCTTTCCCGCCCCCGCTCAGGGATTAACGTAGATCAGTCATAGCCTTGGTGAGGGGACGGCATATCCCCTTCTTAGATTTATCTCCCATGAATTCCTCTCCCCCACCCCACCCTTTAATCTCTTTAGAAATAGGGGGTCGGCTCTACATCACCAGGGCCCATAAACTTGGCAACATGGGAGGGATCCGAATTTTGGGAATTTTGTACTGTGGAGGGGCAAAGATTGAGGGGATGGGCATTTTATATGGAAACACGAGGTTTTCTTCATTGCAGGACTTTCCAGTGTTGGGTGAGAAAATATGCTGAGATAATTTGTAGCTAAAATTTGTAGCCCCACCTGCTACAAATTGTGCGTTTGATTTGTTTTTATTATTTATTAGATTTATATCCCGCCTCTCTTCACCCCTTCCGGTGTGGCATTTTAACATTCTTGTACCACAGCCTCATGTATTAAAGCCTGCTGTTTTCAATTTCTTTTGAATAATGTTTACTCCCTGAGAATAAGCAACATCCAATGCAATCCAATCCAATTATTTTTACTTTAAATTGAGAAGCTGAGTGATTGCAGTGTTATTCAAGATTATCAGTAACAAGAATGGCTTTATGGTTTGGGGGAATTTTTTCATAAGGCAATAGAAATTATCTGCAGACAATGCATTCTGCAGGAGGTATCTAAATTCTTAAAATGGTTGGGGAAAAACCTTTGGAAACAAATATGGTTGTTAGACCATATTGTTGAAAAAAGTGCAGTCACATATTGGTCAGATGTTTAAAAAGCCTCCAATTTCACATTCAGAATCTATGGAATTAGGATTAGAATTCAGCTACAGGAAGAAATAACTGTTGTTGCTTCATTTCAGTGGATATAGCAATTAGAAGTTACTTCTAAAAATTACTAACAATGGACAATACTGTAAATGTGTTTCATGTCACATTTCAAGAGTTGAAAATTATAACTTGCCTCATTAATTGTATTATTTTTGCGATGAGAAAGGGGGCATATTTCTAACATTCCAAAGATACAATTCAAACTAATTGTCTAGGAACAATGTGACAGAAATATATAGCTAATACAATTTTGTCTGGGTCTGTTTGAGCTACACAGATAATTTTCATATTAATTTTAGAATCAACAATCTAGCAGAAAAATAATTAGAAAGCTTTCTCATTCCTTTCCTTCTCATTGTCTTTATCCTATGCCTTTCTCTGCTGAACCCAGGAGTCTTGATCCACCAACCATATATGGTACTGTATACTTGATGAATATATTGTCACATGGAGAGACATAAATCAAGTCTTTATAGTACTTCGGATGTTGCTTGTTCTTATTTATTTAGACATCAGGAAATATTAAAAATGCAGATTTGCAGTTATTATTCATTATGAATTAAATTTTTCACTTACATACTAATATACACGTATCATATCCCTATACACATTTCACCAGTTTACATTTTATCTGGCCAGGCTAAGGGCATTATTGTTAATTAATTGCAATGAGACTTAAGCATTAAATTTCACAAGCATGGCCAGTTGTAGCCTAGTATTTTTATGCTTCCTGGCATTTTGCACTTGAGTATTATTTTTTCATCTAGTTCATAATCTCTTGTACTGAGAACTTGTGTTTGAAAATCATATTTTGTTTTGTCTTTAAAGTAATCCTTATTCTGATATTATTTTAATTGCTGCATATAGGGAAACCTTTCAAAGCAAAACTTTTTCCTCTATGGTAGGCTTTGAGTGTCACTTTCTCCATTTTTCATGCACTCAGGAGACACCATAGTTTTTCATCCTTATTGAGAGCTATCGTACATGGACAGCCAACCATTATTCTGTGGAGTTCAGACCTTCTACTTAGAATTGAACTCAATCTTGACACTTAAATGAATATATACAGTGCATGAACTTTAGGAACTATTTAGAACTACTCAGTGGTTTGCAACAAAGGGTACATAGAAGCTATCAGAAATGTATATAAAGCCTACCTTCTCCTAAACTCTCAGAGAAGAGAGAGATTACATCATCATGTGCCATCTGGGATTGAAGACATATAAAAACGTATACATGGATACGTGGAAGTGGAAGACATGAAATCAGTCTTTTGTCACAGCCTGTTGATCAACCCTGGTCAACATTGTCAATACCAAAACGGATGTCAATGGGTGGGGCCACAACAATTATGTTGACTCACCTCAGATATCTGATCAGTCCATTCTAGCAAGTTTTTAGATATTTTCCTAGCAATGTGGTAGGTAGTTTGTCCACACCTCAGGTCTATTTTGGGAATTCAGATTTTTGCTGAATGCCAGAATTCAACAATCTCTGAATTCTAAATAACAACAGAGGGCAGAGAATGAGGTGCCTGGATGGAGTCACTGAAGCAGTCGGTGCGAGCTTAAATGGACTCCGGGATGGTAGAGGACGGAAGGCCTGGAGGAACATTGTTCATGGGGCCGCGATGGGTTGAACACACCTAACAACAACAGCAAGATTTCTAATATTGTAGAAGTGGAAGTGAGCTGCTGTATTCAAAAGACAATCAGTGTCTCTTTGAAAGAGGGAGTAGTGTCTGCTGTCTTGACAATAATACAGGTATTCCCCCCTCTTAATCCAAAAGTAATAAACAAATTAAACAAGTCTCCATCTTTCTTTTTTAGAGAAAGTTTTGGAAAAAGAGTATGAACTTAGGCTGGTGATCCTAGAAGAAGAGTATATGGATCCCTGGCAGATAGGGTTCAGGGCCAGAGATGAACAGAAGATGCAGTGGTCACTTTTGTGGCTGATTTTCTTCAGAACCTCAGTGGAGGGAATGTGGTCCTGGTCCTTTCAGTTCTCTCTCAGCAGCATTCTATACAACTGACCAAGGCATCCTTCTGAACAATTTGCAAGAGCACTACCTGAACCAGAAGTAGATTGGATACTTAAAGGAGAAGTCTGTTAAGTCCTTGGCGTACCAGTATCAAGTGCTGCATGACTCAGCCCTCTCTCCCATGTGTGACAGTTGTATTTCATGGTTTCTCGAAGTGTCAATAAAAACAGTGTGAGACGTGTATTCAGGGGGGTGGCGGTGATGTAGTTGCTACATAGTTAGGAAAGAAAGAGAAGATTAGGAACTTGTTTCTGTAAATAGCACTAGTTCTTGAATCACTAAAATACTTCAGTATTACATATTCAAAATTCTTTGATTTTCTTGTTGATTTATCAAAATCTTTCTAGTCCTATTTGGATGGATAAAGCTTGACAATATTATTTAACATACATATAGCACCACTTGGGGAAATTGCAGCATATTGAACTACTTGCCCCACCCCCTTATGAGTGCTGGCTTGGTCTGTTCTGTCCTTACACAATAGGTCCCATCAATGGTTATTTGCCTGAGAACTCCCAGAATCCACTCTGCAATTAAAATGTGAAACTAATAACCGTGAAGTTAACTTCGAAGTTGCAAAGCATTGTTTTACTTAATGTGATTTGAAAACTGAAGTGTTTTGAAGTCAGGTTTCTTTGCTCTTTCTTTTTGTTTAGAAAAACAGCTACAGAATGAAGGACTACTATTCAACAAAGAAACTGTACAGCACCTTGAAGATGCTGTCAAAGCCATTAAAAAATTGGTAATATCAAAATCTAAAAAAGTATTGCCTTTAGATATTTAAAAAGTACATGTGTTGTGCTTACAGAATTTAGGTTAGACTTTATAGTCTTGCATTGAATCTATGGATGAATATTTGTGTACTGGATGTACTCTTATTAGAGTTCAGTGTAAAGAGTGTGGATAGGATAATGGTGGTCGTTAAGAAAACCTTACACACAATGTACCTTACAACTCATTTTATCTCCCATGCCCTCCGTTCAACTTACTTTTCCAGGCGATGTTGTATTCAAATCTGATTTCAAAATCTTAATATTCTATGAAGCTTAATATTCTTAATATTCTGTTAAGCATGCCATTATCTCCCATAGTCTGGCGGGGGAGAGGGGAGGAGAGGAAAGAATACAGGTAGTCCTCGATGTATGTCCATAATTAAGCCCAGAATTATGGTCATAACTCATGGTAATCATTAAGTGAGTCACCATGTGACCACACCTGATTTTATGACCTTTTATGTGGCAGTCATTAAACAAATGATGTGGTCATTAAGTGGACGTCATGGTCATTAAATACATGCATTTTAGCCAATGGGCATTTTTTTGATGGAAACTGGAAATAAATGCCAGTTTCTGGGGGGGGAAGCCAAAAATCATGGTGATGTGATTGTAGGATACTATAAACAATTGTAAGTGTGGGGGAGTTCCCAAGTGCCCAAAATGTGATCATGTGACCTAGGGGAGGGGGCAGCCATTGGAATTTCAAAACTGGGTCATAAATAGTTCTGGAGAAGTCCACTGTAACTTCAAATTGCTGTACCCCCATTTACTAAAATTCATTAGAGATCTAAGCAATGATTTTGTATAAAGTTTATCACTAAGAAAAAAAAAGTCTTTAGCATCAGATTTTTTTCTTTGTCATATATCTGTCAATTTTTAGGAAAAGGAAAGAAAAGATACAATTGAATTGTTGGAAGAAGAGACCATAAGAAACTGTAATCTCCGTATCAGAGTCAAGAGTTTCCCAGCAATAGTTATGAAAGAATTTGAAGGTATTTTTAAGATAATCCATTTTATCTTAAAGTAAAATGCATGGGAGAATGCAACATATGATTAATTTGCTAATTATAATAATTTATTTTAAGAACTGTGGTGTTTGACAGACAGCTTTACATAACTTGATTAATATTTGGATGATAGAAATTGAGCTATAATTTTTAAGTATAAAAAGAGGAAATGAAGAAACAATATATAAATAGTTTTATTATTCATACCTGATTTAGAAAAAAAGTGAAATCAATACATACCTGGCTTTTACATACTGCTTACTCCCAGATCCCCACTAACATATCTCCAAACTGATCTGATAAAAAAGGATTAAGTTTTAATAACCTACAGTTCAAGGCAGCAACTTCTTTTAAACTCTTATTAATGTTCTGAAAGGATGAATCCTGCAGAAGTCCAGAAAATTTTTGTGATGGAGAGCCAAGAGTGAATTATGTTGTTTGGCCTTAAAGCATTTAAATATTACCAAGATTTTCCAAGTACTGGAAGTATAGGGATATACTACGGATCCTTTGCTTGTTTGCTCCAATCTTTGGCTGAAGAGGTATTAGAATAAGTGAAGGTGAATATGGAAAAATAACTGCTTTAAAAGAGGATCAAGAAATTCGTGGAACACAAAACATTGTTCACCATACTGCATATATTTGAACCTCCATATGTGGAGTTAATAGATCAATATTATCTGGCAAATAATAAAAGTGGTTTATGTTTTTATATTCCAGCTTTCAGGACATCAGTATTTTCAAGGATTTGTTTCTGTGGAAACGGATCTATGCAGTATAACTGAAATATCAAGATCAGTGGTTCTCAAAGTGGGCGGTACTGCCCCCTAGTGGGTGTTGGAGCAGTTTAAGGGGCGTTGGAAGCTCCATATGGAATTAGGGGGCGCCAGGAACCAATCGGTGGGTGGCAGAGGATTTATCTGGGTCCCATGCTGCGCCTGTGCAATGAGCAAAGGGGGGGGGCTTCTCACTAAGAGCTTTCCGTGCGGTTGTTAGTGATGCGTGGGTCAGACCAGTGCATGGCATATATTCCTGTCCCCTGTGTCCACACCATTACTTGAGGCTGGCCCAACTCCCACAGTGCCCCAGGCAAGGGGCGGGGCATTCCAGGGTAGGGCTTGGGCAGCTTACTCCCCCTGCCCTGGGGGCGGGGCTTGGGCAGCTCACCCCTCCCCCACCCTGGGGGTAGGACTTGGCAGGGGGGCATTAAGCATTCATTTTTTTCTAAAGGGCGGTGAACCAACAAAGTTTGAGAAACACTGATCTAGACAGAATGAAGACTCAGTCCAAGTACCACTTCAGTGTGGCTAGCCTTTAGAGTCAGGGTTTTATTGGGGCCTTGTTTCTCCATGACTTCTATAATTTCTAGATGATTCATTTGGCACTTCAAGTTACCACAGAGATCTGGTAATTTATAGAAACATTGAAAATGGATTTAATATTTTATTTCTTTCTGTCTTTCTGTTTTAAAATTCCTTATTTTAGAACTTGTGGCTGCTGCCCATCGATTTCATTTTAACAAGTTAAGAGAAGTAGAAGCTTCTATGAATGAAACTATTGGTGCAGTAGAAGAGGTGTACACAAAGCAAATGCTCTTTGAAGAACAAAATGAAACCCTGTGGTAGGCACTATTTGCTTGTAAAAACGAGCAATTGTCACGTTCAATTCCTTACCCTAAGATCCATGTATTCTCTACTATTATTTTACTTACCTAAAAGAACTTGTACAAAATAAAAAAGCATGGAACATCTAACTGAAAGCGTCAACAATTAGTTTCAGTGTTTATGAAATATGTGCATTAGAGAGACAGTAACATAATTTGTTACTGTATATTATTTTTGCTAAATTTAATAAGGAAGTATCTGTAATCCACTGATGGGAAAAGTTATTTTTAATATTTGTGGTGTTTCTTATTTGCATAACATACTATAGAGATGTAATAATGTTATCAGCCCTTGGTAATGGGTTTCAAGCTAGCATATAGCCTAGAAACTACATTGGTCACACTTGTTGATGACCTTTAGAGAGACCAGGATCAGAGGGGGGCAACCTTGAAGTCCTCGATTTCTGAATAGTTTTTAGTACCATTTAGCATGGTATCCTTCTGGAGTCCCTTGGCAAGATTGGAGTATTGGGTGCTGTTTTGTAGCAGTGCTACTCCTTCCAGAGGGCATGGCTTTCAGTATCTGGTATTATCAGGGTACCAGATGATGATAACCCACCTGTATATATCAGCCCTTGACCACAGAGGTGATTCAGTAGAAAGCTGAAACAGTACTCTGAGGCTATCAGGATCTGGATGAAAAAGAACAGACTCAAAATGAATCCCTGCAAGAAAAGTGACTGGGTTTATGATCCCAAGAAATACTATCATTGACTATGAATGGATTGGTGTTCCTATATTCAAAGTTGGTTTGCACTTGGGGGATCCTGGATTCACAGCTCTTATTCAATCAATAGGTAGTACTTGTGGCAGGGGGATTTGTAGTCAGTCAGATCTTAAAAATCTCTTACTTGGGTTATTCTAATGTGCTCCACACGAGGCTGTCCTTAGAAAGCATTTGGAAGGTACAACTGGTACAAAGTATGATAGTCGAATAATAGTGAGTATCCAGTTCAGTATAATCAGACAAATCCACTGCTTTGGAAATGTACTGATTACCATTTGTGTTGTGGCTCTGCAGCGTGCTGAGCTGGCAGACGATTCTGACTCCAAGGGAGATATGGAGTTAGAATCGGAGGGAAGGGAGAAGTCGGCTATCGACACCATGCCAGACCCTGGCCCCTCCACAAGTTATCAGGAGCCAGTGGTTTCTAATAGCAGTGGGGAGGAGGCCTTGAGTGATGCAAGAACTCGGAGGCTGCTCAGAAGACAGCAGCAACGTAGGAAGGGAAGAGGTCGAGCTACAGCTGACCGGTAATTGACTACACCCTATAGCAGTTAAAAGGGGTGTGGTTGGGTTCTCCCTCCAGAGAACAAATGAGTAGTTTGGAGAGAGTCTAGTATCATGTTGGGTTCCTATCATGATTTATTCTGGTTCGTAGCCTTACTGTTAGAGTGTTCAACTCTGCAATCTAGTTCTATGTGAAAAGACTCCACTGTGAGTGTTGGACTGTGACTTAATTACCGGGTGTGTTTATTTTTCTTCTAATCACTTGACATTTTACCCGAAGTACTGTGGAGACTTGCTAGAGGCTTCTGGCAAGTTAAAATATTTCTCTGCTTCTGAGCAGAACAGACTTTTGGGGTCTTTGCACAAATAAAGACGCTGTGTTTTTAAGAGCTGCTCTGTGTGTTTCGGGCATGGGACATAACAATTTGGCTTCCAGATCCTTGTTGTCACCTTGAAGGCCTTACATGGTTCTGGACTAGATTATCCAAGGGTGTGCTTTCTCCAAATTAATTTGCCCATTGAATCAGATCAAATAAAGTCAGTACTTTCTAGGATTGCTACGCCTCCACCCCCCCATATTTTGTAATTCTGCCTGAACTTCTCCTTCCCTACTGAGTTCAAAGATTAATTGAGCCTTGGTTGTTCTGTCTAGCATACCAGAAGGGCACATTGTGAATGAAGGTTGAAACTTAAGTTTATATGTTTTCTGTACATTATTTTGATATTGCCAATTTTGTTTTTATACTAAAGTTTATATTTTGTTGATAACAATATTATGGACAACTTTATAATTTTTAAGGGGGTAGTTTTTTTTATTTTTTTTTTATTTTGATTGTTAGCTACCAGAGCCTTTGGTAATGGCTGGCATACTAACTAAATAAATAACTGGTTAGTTAACTGGATGGATGGATGGATGGATGGATGGATGGATGGATGGATGGATGTTGGCTTATGTTGTTTACTGTCATTTTTAAGATTTGTTCACAATTTTATTTTGGCAGTAAAGAGCAAGATCAAACATGGGATAAATATAATGAAATTGTCCAAATACTAAACCAACACATGGCTGCAAGGCATTCCATGAACATTAAAATAAATGAACTTCGTAATATGACCAAAAAAGAGGAAGACGAAACGGCTTTGGAAAAGATTGCCATTGAAGAGCTAAGGGAAATAATGGTTAGAGAAGCCCTTCAGTTTAAAGAAAAGAAAGCATCGTTAGAGCTACAGGTACAGTTTTAGGAATTAAACCTTAGCAGTGCATTAATGAAAGCATCAGTCTTGGGGTCATCCATCCAGTGGGTTTTCAGAAAAGGCCTCCATGGATTTTCCTATCTTAAATCTAGGGTGCCTCTATATAATTTGCTAAAATATATCCATGAATATAAATCCCAACATTTGTGAAACAATTCTTAGCTGTTTTAATATCTCTCCAGCAATGCTAGAAAGTGCTAAATAATGTACAAGTAACAATTTTAGCTACATTAAAGTTAATTTTTACTGTAGATTGAAGAACTTGAGAAAAAGCTTCAGATGAGAAAAAATGAGGTTGCGGAAAAGAAGAATGAATTTGAAGAGTTGCTTAAAATACTGTGTCGTTTACAGAAGAAAGTTTCACATCTTAATCGGGTAAGTTGAATTCTGCCTTCGGTAATGTGCCATTTCAAAGTCATATCCACTGACTTTGAAATGTCCACTGAGCATTATTTTTTTCCAGTATAAAATGAACTGAGACTATATAAGTACAGTCCTAGGTAGTGTGCATCTCAAGCCATTAGGGGATTAAATATTGAACATTTTATTTACATATTCATTAAATTTGTAAGGCTACCCGTCTATCAAAGAAACAATAGACAGTGATAAAAAGAAACAACAACCATAAAACACCTCAAAAAAACTAATCGGTTAAACCAGATCATCAATTAAAAATCTCAAAAAATGTATCATATTATACATCCATGCCAGAGCTCTAGAAATTAATAGTAGCCTTCCACAAGGCTGGTAGCATTGGGGTCATATGTATCTCATATAATTGTGGATTCTGCCAAGAAGATTGTTATCTTGCAATGCCCACAGTTAAGAGTAAAATAAAATAATACAATAAAATAATGTAAATAACAGTTTATATAATGCCTATCTCCCAAATGTGACTTACAATGATTAAAAATTATATTTTCTGGCCATTAACACAAAGTGAGCCCTGAAAACACTATTCACCAGTCACATTAATTTAAGGGTTTCTAGAAGTTGAGCAAAGTCAGGGCCATCCATATCTCAAACGGTGTAGTTTTCCAAAGGGCAGGTCCAGATATGGAAAAATCATGCTTCCTGGGCCCTACTAGATGAGAATCTGATTGACAGGATGCAAAATCTGCCTCTCCTTCTACCTTAACCTAATGGGAATGGTAGAAATGCTGGGAACAAGGCAGTCCTTCAAATAACCTGGCCCAATGCCATGTAGCACTTTATACGTCAGTGGTGGCGAACCTTTCTCGGGCCGCCTGCCAAAAGCGCATGCATACATGCCCCTCCTCCCTGCACATGCATGTGTGATCCCTGCGTGCATGTGTACACGCCCTTTGTGCATGCACACATGCTTCCCCCTCCATGCGCAATCTTCCCTCTTCCGAAAAACAGCTGATTAGCGCTGCCCCGCCAATCGGGTGGGCGGGGTTTTTTCAAGCTGCAAATCACAGGAGGCGTGTGTGCATGTTTGTGGGGCGACAGCTTGCGTGCTGGGAGGAATGGTTCTGCGTGCCACTTCCGGCATGCGTGCCATAGGTTTGCCACCACAGTTATAGGTAATAACTAGCAACCTGAATTGTAGGTGGCAGCAAACTGAACCCCAGTGTAGCTTGCATAACAAATATGTAACATGAGCATAATGGGATAAATCCATAACTTCTGGACCAAATGAAGATTCTGGGTATTATTGAAGGTCAATCTCATAGAGTGCATTGCAGTAATCCATTCAGAGGTGATCAAAGCATGAATGACTATGTTCACTACCCCAATCTAAGTACTGCCTCCTTTCCATAGCTACCACCTGCTCTTTGAACAGAAACTGTGATTTCACGAGGCTCTCAAAATTTTATGCTGGTTCAGTCTGGGGTAGAAAATTACCAGATTCAAGAGACCCCAATGCCCAAAGTCACCTAGTCTTGTAAGGGTTAAGAGGAAATCTGTTTATCCCCATCCAGATCCCCTAAGCTTCCAGGCCCTGAGATAGAATCTCCATAGCATCAGTTGGCTGGCATGGGGTGAGATAGACAGCTAATACTTCATCTCAGTTTGCAAGTGATATTAAGCTTCAGATTAGTTTAAGTTAAGGTTTTCATATCAAAGCTAACATGGGAAGAAAGGTGTATTGGAAGGTTGCTTGATCCCAGACTCATTATCAGCTTTTTAAGCCATGACTTGATACTTTATCATCCAAATTATTTGTCATCTTCAGGTTACAACCACTTGTTTAGTGACTGTTCAAAGTTATGAAGGCACTGAATCAGTAGTACTTAGGATCAGACCTCAAAATTCTGACCATTGCAGTGCCCCTGCAGTCATTTTATCCTAATCCAGTCCTTGGTCATGTGATTGTGATTCCCCACATTCCCTGCCAGCTTCTGACAAGCATAGTCAATGGGGAAATTGTCCTGAAATTATATAACTCCTATCACTTTTTCACCTGCTTCTGGAACCCCCTGGGGATCCATGTACTCTTTTGTGCTCTGTAGCATGCCCTTGCAGTGTCCTCTACAGCACCTGCACACTTACCCAAACTCCATAGTAACTGACCCTGGAAACTTCCTGTGGCCCCCATGTATCTGCCAGCTGCTTGCCTGAAAGCCCCCCACCCACTCCAAATTCCATTACATAACCTGCACAATCCTGGGATTATGGCAGCAACTAGGACTACCACAATTACTGCTGCTAATTGATGGAGTCACATGAAGATATACTTTATAACTACATCGCTTAGCAATGGAAATTCTGGTCCTGATTGTCTTATCTGAAATACAGGACTCTCTGTATTTCAGTGCTTTAATATTTTAATAGGAGCAATATGAACTTTTACGAAGTATCAGTATAAAATGAGCTTTTTATATAGTTACCATTTATATTATTGTTTTATTTGTATTTTTCATAGATTATTGCTGATTTGAAAAAGGAGTTACAAGAAATGTTAAAAACCATCAAACATCTTATAGAAGAGCATGAGAGGAAAAAGGCTGAGAAAGAGGAGCTTATTAAAAAAAAGTAAGCAAGATACACAATTCTGTTGCCATTGCACTTGAGTTTTTTATCTCTTGTTGTATAATATATATTTGTGTGTGTGTGTGTGTGTGTATCTTGTAGAAAGCAAGCCTTCATGTTACCTAGCATCTGACTGGATGCTAAAAGATATAAAATACTATAGCAAATAGTAATTAGAATATGATTTACATTCAAATTAAGTTATTAGCTTAATTTGAAAAATGTTGACTCAGAGGTTGTGTTTTATGAAGCATGACTTATCATATATGAACTGGGGTGCAATAATTTGTTCAACAAACCAGCTTTTAAGACAAATCTTGATTTAGTACAATGTGCAAAACGTGTTGTTGAAAAAGCTTTTTAACATTTTCTTAATCCTTTTAAACAGGAGATGGCAGCATTAGTTCTCCTTCCATACAGCTGGCTTTTCCTATACACATGCAACATATTAACATGTAATGATTAACATCAAAATGAATACAGTAAACCTAGACACATGAGTGCACTTCACCTTCGATTGATTGTGGAAAGTTATCTAATACCCTGTTTCCCTGAAAATACAACATCCCCTGAAAGTAAGACCTAGCTTGTTTTTTACACGTCCACCCAACATACACATGCC
>JANHGC010004705.1:0-20256 GCA_027560395.1 Boaedon fuliginosus | reverse complement strand
GAGGGAGGGAAAGAAAAAGGAGACGAAGGAAGGACCACAAACCTTCTGGCACTAGATGCAGTTTCAGAAGCAGGTTTGAATGCAGCTTTGAAACATGCAGCTTTGAAACAGCACAGCAATCCAGGGCTGGAAGGGATCTCAGAGGGTCATCAAGTCCAACCCCTAGAAGGGAAAATGAATGAGATATAGATGGATGGACAGATGGATAGAGGAAGGGCGAGGGAGAAAAAGAAGGGGAAGGAAGGACCACAAACCTGCTGGCACTAGATGCAGCTTCAGAGGCAGCTCTGAATACAGGTCTGATTGCACACCAATCCAGGGCTGGAAGGGCTCAGAGGTCATCTAGTCCAACCGCCTGCTCCAGCAGGAGACCTTATGTCATCTCAGTTATTTTGGTGCCTGGCCACACCCACCCAATCACATGACCACATCCACACCCACCAAGCCATGCCCACAGAACTGGTAGTAAAAAAATTTGAATCCCACCACTGGATGCATGTCCTGTGTGCTGATTGGTTGTTCCAACTTCTTGTTCTGTGTTTTGCTATTGGAGTGCCTGCTAGCCAGAATGTTACATTTGCAGTAATATAAATGAAACCATCCCTGATCGACCCACATATGTTCCTTGGTGTGCAATGTTGGAGAAGTTTGCTCAATACTTAAGTTGAGTGAAAATAGTTTAGGAAATGAAAAGACAAAATTATCTTTCATTTGAATCAATGAAGAGGTCTACTTTCTCAGGAATTACCATGAGAAGTAGGCTTTGCTCCCCTTCTGAAGCCTGTCCCAAAGAGCCTTGGTGGCGCAGTGGTTAAATGCAGCACTGCAGTCTCTGCTCACTTGTTCAACAGGTTGTCAGATTGAATCTGGGGAAGTGAGGCAGGGTATAAATCCAATAAAATAAATAAATAAATAAATCCCCAGGCTTAAGGTTGACTCAGCCCTCCATCCTTCTAAAAGGTCAGTAAAATGAGGACCCAGATTGTTGGGGGCAATACCCTGACTCTGTAACTGCTTGGGGAATGTTGGAAAGCTCTGATAAGCAGTATATAAAATCTGAGTGCCATTGCTATCCATGTTGTAAGCTGCCCAGAGTCCTTCCAGAGTTGGGCGGCATAAAAATGTAATAAATAAATTTCAGATTGTTTGCCAGTCTCCTGAATATGCCTGAACAAAAACCTAATGCCATGATGAAACCTAATGCCATGAAACAGGCATTTAGCAAAGTACTTCAATTGGTACATTAGAACTAGAGTATATTCTCTTTCAATATTTGATCATTGAAATGAAAACTGCAACACACAGCATAATTCATAGCATAAAAATCTTTCTTATTAAATATTGTTTCCATAAATGCCAAACTGAACTGAAATCTCAACATCTGCATATCCATATACGCTTGCAAATTGTTAGAACAGAATTAAGTTGCTTCTTTCTCGTATTTTCTACAAACAGAATGAACATCTCAATAAAGAAATAAAGAAGCTTACTGAGCGTCTGAGACATCTCACTTCCAAGCTGCAAAAAAAAGAAAACAGTTATAAGAAGCATGATGCTAACTTAAAAAAAGAAATTGAAAAAATTGAGGCAAGCGATCTGAATTTTAATACATTATTGTAACTGTCTTGACTGTCTTGAATCTAGCAATGTTCTACAGGCTGGAATTCACCTCACAGGTGATTGCATTGCACCAATAGGCTTCCAACTGCACTTCAAAGCGCTGGTTATCAATTACATCATAGGGCGAGGTTATCTGAGGGACTGCCTGTTTTCTATGGTCTCTGCCTGTCTAGTAAAATCAAAATTGGTGGATGTTTTAGTCTTGTTTTCATGTTTTAAATCATTTGTAAACTGCTCAGTTTCTGGGAATCAACACATACATTTAATAAATAATAATAATAGAATTGGTATGTGTTTGCCTCAAAGGCATGCCTTTTCTGTTATGATGAAGTAATATCCCCAGCAATCTGTATATCTCATCCCGATGATGTTCCACAAGTCTTCAAAAATTTGGCTATGCTCCCTTTAGGATAAAGTATATATGGACTCGGGTGGTTGGTTACTGGGTTATTGTCCAGGTGCCTAGATTATTTTTATTGTTTTCCTACTTCAAGAGTAAGCCACCCAGAGTCATTCTCCTGTTGGGTGGTTTCTAAATCCATCAGTCAATCAGATGATAGATAGAGTAAATATTAATCAGTTGTTGCATCATGTTAGAATACTAGGATGCTCGTTACAGAACCACTCTATGTATAAATTGTTCATTATGTTTTCTTTACTAAAAGGAAGAATACAACTCTAAAACAAAACATATGGAAGAAATGGAAGAAAAACTACAAGAGAATGTTCCCCTTGAAGAAGAATTACAAAAGGAATTAGAAGAAATACGCTCCAATTATACAAAACAAAAGGAGATGTATAATGGTATATATAGGAAGTCTTACCTAAGTAATTCATCAAAGTGCAAAAAAAGTGCAAAAAAAGCACCCAACTTTAAAATAGTTTTCTTCTTCCAACTATTTACCTTTTTTACCTGAGTGTTGGAGTTTTATGTTCTGCCTATCCCAGGGTCAATACATTGCCATCTCTACGATAAACCTAAGATTTTGTATGGTCAACATGTTAGTTTTAAGAGTTGTAATTTTATTTTTTTAATGGCACATTAGGTTTCACTGAGTATTTTATTTTCTTCCTAGATTACATCAGGGAGAAAAGTCCTACTGTAGACCCATGCCAGTCCTGGCTAATCAGGGCTTCCCAGGAAGCGATCAGCCACTTCTACAAGATTTTGCTACTTCATAAAAACAGTGTGTCTTTGCTACCAAGTTTGGTCTACTTTAGAGGGCTTCCTTGCAAGTCTGAATGGTTTTGCACTCGCTTTTCTTCATGAGAAGTAGAGAGAATCATGTCCCACACATTTTCACTAATTACATTTCTGTTCTCTGGACTCAAGATTTATTTTATCTGATTATTGTACTGTTGTGGCTGTTTCTCCTATTTCTCTAATTTCTTTTTTCTGCCCATTACATTATGGGACTGTCTTTCTCCTCCAATTTCTTCTAACTGATCAGATATGGAGAAATTGTTGTGGTCTAGGCCTCAGCTTT
Source organism: Boaedon fuliginosus (assembly GCA_027560395.1). Taxonomy (NCBI): domain Eukaryota; kingdom Metazoa; phylum Chordata; class Lepidosauria; order Squamata; family Lamprophiidae; genus Boaedon; species Boaedon fuliginosus. Next base: position 17,149 of record JANHGC010004705.1, on the reverse strand, counting down.
AAACCACTGTCATTTTGTGAGACCAAGGAGATATGCCCGTGTGCCTGCCATATATAGAACTGTCATCCCTGAAATCCATATGGGTCCAATCTTGTTGAACTTATAAAACCTAACCTGTCTTCAGGCCTTGAGAGACAAGGAAGAGCTTGTTCCCTGATAGTTACCAAGTACAAATTATGTCTGTGTTATTATCCCCTGATGGTCATCATATATTCTATGGAAGCATATATTGGTCTTTGATTTTGGTAGCATTTTACTTGAGATTTTAAACCTATTACGTAACTTAGTGAGAGACATTTTATGATGGAGATGACATACAAGTCAACAAATAAACAATAAACAACAAATAAATAAATATGAACCCAGATACTAAGAATATCAAAATGCATTTTCTGAGTGCTCCATTTCTGAAACATGTTGCGTAGTTTCCAGTGAGACTTTGGTTGTGTCTGTTTACTTCTATTTGGTGCCAAATGAAAATCTTTCCTCCTTCTCTTAATAGAACTTATCACACATTTAGAATTTCTTTATTTATTTATTTTATTTATTACATTTTTTTTGCTGCCCAACTCCCAAAGAACTCTGGGCGGCTTACAACATGGATAGCAATTACACTCAGATGTTTTATATACTGCTTATTAGAGCTTTACAACACTCCCCACTATCTTTGTGATGGTGCTAAATGAGATAGCTACTAAAAAAGCTGTATTACCATGTTTTCACTACATTTATTTTAGATTTTGCAGCAAGTTCTATATTTAGGTTAGATATTGTGGGTATGAGTGTTTTTATTATTATTTATTATGCAATTTTCTTATTAAAAAAATTCCATATCTACAATGGCAGTGTGCTGTTTGGGTATAACCTCTTTTAAATACAAGTAATAAATCTTATACATACAATAACTTTAACTATTATTCTCAAAATCTATTCACCATGATCTTCACTTATCCTTATTAAACATTTCCCATTATTTAATTAAACACGCTATTCAGCTTTATCTATAATTGGTTAATAATATCAAACATTATAAATATCATATGAACATTACATTTATAACCATTGTCCTCTAATTCTGTTAATCACCATGTTTACTTATTCTAATTATTCAATATTTCATTATTTAGTTGCACATTTATTTCATCCTTATTTATATAACCTCCATTCTAGTTTTCTAACTTCTGCTTCTATTTTCTAACCATTGATAAAATAGTTCCCAGGTTAATAAGTATTCTGTTTCTTCCTTATCCTTAATTTTCAATGTTAATTATCCATTTCAGCATGACACTAGTGTTTTTTGTTTAGTAAATCAGCCAATAATTTTCAATAATGAGTAATTTATAGGTATTCTAAATTATTTCTTTCTGATCTTGTGGGTTGTTTCCTGAACCCTTCTAATAAGCTGTATTACTGTAGTTTATTTTAATTTAACTTTTTCTCCTCTGCTTATTTATAGAGTTACGAGATGAAGAAAATGCACTCAAAGTAGGCATGGAGCATTCATTAAGGGAAATTAAGAGACTTGAAAGGCAAAAGGTAAGCAGACATAATATGTGCCTCTTACATTATGATACAAATATTTTTATAAATGTTACGAAATCTTAGGGCCAGAATTTGTCCAACTTTTGTTCTTAGCCCTCTTTCCTTTGTATCATGTTCCTAAGATTATAACTACATAAGATGCATCAATATTTGCCAACAGATAATTGCAAAGTCTGAACTCAGGAAAAGCAGAGACACAGCATTTGAGCAACTGACAAATTCGATATACTCTATTAAGTTTATTGAGAGAGACAACTATGAAATAGATAGAATGCTCTTCATTTTGAATGGGGAAAATGCCCGGTTAAGAGCTGTGAGTATTTTGAGAATGGATGTCAACTTTTAGCAATCTGGCAAGACTTTACTGGGATGGCAGTAGACAATAGGAAGACATTGTAAAAATGCCATTTTGTGCCCATTGCTACTTTTCAGTGCTTTGGATTATATAAGAAAAAATGTATTTTGCATAGGGTTGCCAAACTAGAAATATTGGCTAAAATGACATCATAGTTCATGTGTGTTATGACACCTGATTATCTATGCTATGTGCTCTTTGTTTCCAAGTAAATTAATTCTACAATACATGAGTTTTTAAAAATGTCAGGGGATCTTAATTATTTATTTAGTATTTTATAGTACTTTTGGGAATTTTTTGAATCAGATTTCTAAAAATTACTGATGTGTCAAGCTTAGAATTCTGCAGGGACTGCTTGTTAGATGGGATGGGAGGAACAGAAGGGAGAGGCATGGATTGCATGTGATTTGCAGCCTATTTTGCCCAAGAGGTCTATAGACAGACCAGGATTATATGGAAGATACTGATATTGCTGTCAATTCCACTCCAACTTTCTTCTGCAGTTCACTGGCTTTGTTTGAATAATCCATTAAAAGCTGTGCCCATCCCCTATGGAGAAATAAAGCATATTCTTTGGTTATAATTATTAATAATCTGATTTGAAGGTTAGAGAAAGTGTCTGGAAAAAATGCAGACATCCACCTGAGATGTATTTAGACTGATAAAAGAAGATTAAAATGGGACTATCTCTTGCAATAATGGAATGAAAGCAGAGGATAACTGGGAGGTTTTAAGATTAAAGGGGGAAAAGATGATTGGTAGGCAATCCTTGGGAAAATGGGAAGTGGTATGAGTAACTCAGGAGAGAGTAATAGATCAAATGATGTTGTTTTAAGAAGTTGTAATCCATCTAGAGGTGGATAGCATATAAATGTAATAATAATAAAAGTATAGCTTTAAGAATAGATGTTAGATTTGTTGTTGGCAGGATCCAGCTAGTCTTGGTTGATCTCAGAAAAGCTAAAAAAAAAAAAGAAGCTTTGTCTTCATTAGAGAATTAGATTACATTGGAGAGTCACAAAAACATTTGGAATAAGGCAGTGGCAAGCCACCTCTAAATTATTGCCAAGAAACAGCCAGTGGGAATAGTTGTCAATAACTGAATTCGGCTTGAGATTTTTTAAATCTGATTTGCTTGTTTGCTTTCTTCAACCATCTCTAATTCTTATTCATGACACAACAGATATTTTTAAATTTGAAGCTGCAGGAGAGATGTTCAATTTTGGATTTTAGAAAAGCCAATATAGCGAAATCTCCAGCTAGAGTGGGAGGAGGAGGGAAGAGACTGGCAAGCTTAGAGACTTGCATAGCAGGAACTGACACAGACCTGACCAGAGTCCCTGAAACCCTTATCAGACTGTTCCCAAGAGAATGCAGTCAGTCTGGCAAGTTTAATGTCAGGTGCAAGGAATCAGAGAGTACTGTGAACTGACCAGAATAAATTTTCTATTGTTGCTTGCCTATTTACAAGAATCTCGCCAAGTTGACTGCATCAACAGCTTTTACCTGAATGTTTTCTTTTTTGGGCTATCTCTTTGTAGGGCATTGCATATCTCAAGGAAGATATCTCCACAATAGATGGGGAGACAAAGACCTATCAGTCAAAGAGACAACAAATCCAGCAGTCCACAAAAGATCTTTATGGTGAGTGTTATGTGGCAGGAATTACCACTTCAGCTGAGTTGGTTTTTTTAAAAAAAATGAACTAAAATGATCCACAACAATAGAGACATACATGTGGCTTTCCTCAGAAAATGCTAGGCTTTAGGACTATTTTTCCTAAATTTATAATAGAGGTTCAGCTCCTGTACCCATAGAACTTTTAAGGGCACACTGCGTACATGACTGGTGGCAGATGATTGCCAGCATTGTGGCATCCCCTTTGCTTTTCTTTCTGACAGTTTCTTAAGGGATATCTTGCATTAACATAAATCTGGAAAGCAGTTTCCCACAGAAGAAACTTAATGCAGAGTCTATATACATATATGCAGTTGTTGGGAAAGTTCCCAATTAAAAACCTAAGGAAAGGTTTCATTGTTAAGAGCCAAAAAAGAGTATATGATCCTGGACAGATCAATTTGTGATAAATAAGAAACTGTTGTAGACTTTCTGTGAGTAAATTGCAATAGCAGACTATTAACAGAAGGCCATGAACTTTGCTGTTAACCATTTTTTCTTTCATATATGTAATGGATGACAGATCAATTGGATTGCAAATATATGTAGAATCTTATAAATTTTGGAGCTGCCTTACAAGGGGGAAAGCTATTGTTGCTGCCCTAGATTTGTCAGTGTTCAACTAGGGGTGATATGTGTTTTGTTTTTTCTCCTTGTTAGTAATTCACCTTTTTAATGTTTTGTTTAGTTTTCTTTTGTTTCTGATAAATTGTTTTTTTTTCTTTTGTATTTTTGTATTTAGTCTTTTGAACAAAATAGAAAGTAGATGTCTTCCTTTAGACATCTCTGATATCATTTAAGAAACACAGCAATTTGCTTTTTAGAAATTCTGGATGTCCTTTAAAATGTCATTTAATAGGTTATTGCATATTTAAAAATGTTATTTACTTATTTTAAAAAATATATTGTCATCTATTTTTATTTATACTATAAAATTCTTCTTTTAGAACTGTTTGTCAAGAAATGGATAAAGGATGATGATCTACAAAAGGTATATTATGATATTACCTGGAGGCAGTAGGGGTTTGGATGGGGGACAATTTATGGTTAACATCCATATTGGTTAATGCCTGACTTTATGGATAGCATAGGAGGATGTGATATATAATCCTAGTTAGTTTAAAATGCACAATCCCATTTCTGTGGAACTTTAGAAGAGTCCAGGTTGTCTTTCTGCAACAAAAAATCTATTTTCTCTTTCTTTTCATCCCATTGCAGATATTTTTTAAGTACCAGCATGAGCTCTTGATTATTCTGGAAGAATATGTCAGAAGAAATACAAAGAGAAATGTTAAGCTTGACTACGTTCATGAAGGGCTACAGCTAAACTATGAAGAGATGGATTCTCTGTTAAGAAGCAAATCTTTGCCAGAGGCTGACAAAGTAAGTATTTTGGGGAAGTGCCAAATATTTTTTAAAAGTATGTGTTGAAAAAGCAAAAATTACCTCCTTCAAAACAGATTCTTTACAGCATGTATATGTCAAAGAACACCAGAAAAAAATGTCTTACTCTGTCAAATTTGGAATGGCAAATGCTACTTTTCTAGCACTATTTTTTATTTGGGTATTGGGACAAAATGCCATATCCTTTATTAGCACATTTAGAAAGGAACCTAAAGTATGCAGGTTGATCGCTATTAAATGTTTCAAAAACATCTATCTGACCAATAAATCTCTACATTTTCATCTCTAGGAGAAAAAAAAATTAAAATCCAATCATGGGCAAAAATTAAGTTGCTTTTAACACGGTTTCTCTAATACAAACTCTGGAAATCCCAAGAACTGCATAAATGGCTATTTTGTGGCTTTGCAGAGTTTCTTCTGATTCTGAAGAAATTTTGAAGCAAGAAATGCAATAAAATGCAATAAAAAGTATAATAGAATTTTTAAAAAACCCTCTTACATGAAAAGGCCGTGTTCTATTTATAACTAATTGCTCCAGCTATTGCAATTCTTAAAGATAATGATGCCTTCAATTACTGGCAATTTTGTCTATGCAGTTTTCTGAACAGCACTGTGGAAATTATTTCCCTTGGATTTTTTTAACTTCCTAGTTTACTCAATAGCTCTGGGATTTTCTGATGTCTTCAATCCAAATACTATTTAAGTCGAACTCTGCTTTGGTTCCCCCCAAATAAAGGTAGCTCACAAAAACCTTGCTTACTTCTGCGTTAGAGCAATATAACTTAAAGTCTGTACTAGATACTCAGTTGAATTTCTGAAATATGTATCTTAAAGTAACACCTTACAAGATGGTCATATTCTAAGGTATAGTTTATTTAAAAAGAAGGAAAAGCAGATAAGAGACAAACTGCTTTAACCATTAGACAACCTAAAAAATTGTCATTTCCATATATTTTCATTTCCATATATACAGTATACCTAAAATCTGTGTGGACTTTCAAGATCTATTAAACTTTTTAAAAACATTTTCTATAGCTGAAAACAATCATGGGAAAGACTATGGCAGACCATAGTCTTTCCTGTTCATTCTAATTAATGGGTTTAAAAAAATACATCTGAGTAAAACTGCTTGTGGATTTAAATGTGAGAAGAGTGTGTTGAGTCTCAGATGAAGGAGCCTACAACCCATGACAATTTTTTAGAGTCACAGACCTTTTAAACAGATGTGTTATTTATTTTTTTCATTTCTCAAATTTATATTCAGAACTCTTAGCAGCTTCACAAATTTTAAAATATATTGTTACACATAAAACACACAACATAATATAAAATGTAACAGGCATATCTGGTTATTCACTACCTGAAGGGGGACCGCATAAACTATCTAGCCCCCATCCTGGAGAAAGATACTATTTTAAAAAGATCACCTAAAAGGGAGGCATTTATTTGCAGTACATAACTGAATTCTGGTGTTCCTGTTTAAATGGAAATGCTGTCTACGTCTTTATTGTAAAAGAGGGACGGATGTTTCATTGGCTCTTTCAGACTTGAAATATTTCACACAAAAAATTCTTAACACAGAGCAAATACTGCTGCTACATCATTTCTATCTCATATAAATGCTTGTTAAGATAAAAGTGTTTGTAAAACTATGTTCTGTCAATTTTTTCTCTCTAGGATAAAACAAGACCACAAGGCCTTATAAGCCGAAGTTAGAATACCGAATCTTTTATTCTTCTACAAATACAGATTCAAACATGTGAGAAAATACTGTGCTGTGAAATCAATAAATAACACTATTTTCAAGTATGCTGTACAAATTATTCACAAATAACAGACAAATGTAAAACATATATACAGGCCAAACCTAGAGGCTTAACTGCTAAAATCAAGGGCTCCTTGGCTTCCGTAGCTGATAAGAGTCTTAAAGCATTACACATACTGGGTATCCACACTGTTTAGAAAAATTATCTTCTAGTTGGTACAGAGTTGTCCAGTTCTGATCCTCAAAAAAAAAGAAAAAGAAAGAAAAGAAAAGAAAAACTTTACTTGAAAGTTGATCCATAGCAAACTAACAACTAAAGTAAGGACAGCTGGATCCAAGAAGACTGACTCTCTTGTATATGCTACTTACTCAGACTGTTATTAGTTACATTTAACGTCCATTTGCTCCCTCAGATAATATCCGGGATGGCTCGGTGTATTTTGCAGTTAGCAAATAAAAAAGGGCTGGTGCAGGGACCAAGGCCAGCAAAGGCAAGTCCTGGTAAATGTTGCTCAGCTTGGAAATGGAGATAATTCCATAGGCATGAAGCAGCCAATGGCTAAACAGAACGATCAGCCTTTTCTTCCTGACAAGCAGATCTTTGAAAGTCTTGAAAATAGAAGACAAGATATTTCCATTAGTTTCTATTTTTATAGTAATCTACTTACAGGTACAACTGGAATGTGAGATAACTTTTCCATCCTGATAATAAACCGTCTCAGTAATACTCCTAAAGCATTAACTGACTAGCTTCAGTGATCAATTAGAAACATTAAAGGAGAAAACTCCGCAAAACATTTTAACCTTTTATTCATGCAGGAATTTTGATGGAAGTTTGTGTTTGCACAATCTTCCTCAGCACAACAGGCTGAGAGATCACATTCTTGAAAACTGAATAAATTTTAAAGGCTTCTTTGAAGATTTTTTTCCTAGTCAGTGCTGACAGAGCAAAGTATCCAGCAGCTTCATGAAAATCCTGACTACTGGAGAGAGAAAAATTATGTTCAATAGCTCCAGCAGATTCAGTAATTCTTTTTTTCTGTTAGTCCCTATATGATATTAAACCAGTCAGCCTGACAGCCTATTGACAGTTAATATTTTTGCTAGTTGCAGTGATTTACTTACTTCTACTTCAGAAGCTGATAGATAGACAACCAGGGTAACAAGAGATAACACTATGATGATATATGGGAAAGCATAGTCTGGAAGAAAAAAGGAAGATGTTATACACACTTTTATCATCTTGGTTAAACAAAACAGATAGATAAGCAATTAGTTTTCAAAATACTATATTCAGCAGGGAATCCCATTGGATTCAATGAAATTGCCCCCAGTAAAATATATCAGACATTGTATTGTTATAGTCTAAGCCAGGGGTGTCAAACTCAAGGGCCGGGGACTGGATTCAGCCTGCAGGGTGCTTAGATCTGGCCTGCAGGGCCATCCTGGAAACAGTAAAGGACCGGTCTGCAGTGCCTCTGCCAGCTAAAATGGAGCTCAGGAGGGCTGCACACGGCCCTCCTGAGCTCTGTTTTCACTGGCAAGGGGTTGCAGGTTGTGGCAGCTGAAAATGGAGCTCAGGAGCCCACTGGCAGAGCTTGGGCCTCCACAGGCACCCCCAACACTAGTGATACCGAGCTGGCCACACCCACCCTGGCACTCTTGAGGTCAAACACAACCCTGATGAGGCCCTCAATGAAATCGAGTTTGACACTCCTGGTCTAAGTAAAGCACTCTTACAAATAGTCCTCACATGATGCATTGCATTCCTATCCTCTGATTTAAGAATAAAAATCCTGAATTTAGTATTTAAAGAATTATTCGATGTTTATAAGATGCAGTGACACTCAGAATCCACCTACCAGTAACACATTTACAAGTATCATGTTAGTATCACAGGGTAAATGTAAACATGTAAACATTGCATGATTTGCTTGATTTTGATTTAATTTGTGGTGGAAACCTAGATAATTGTAGCTTAGTATGTGGGAACTGAAGTCAATTAATAAAAACCCCAAGATGTTGATGTCCTGCCACTTCTATGCTAGGCTGTGTTTTGTTCAAGAGGGGATAGAAAACAACTTACAGAGCAAGCCACCTCCAACAGCCTGTAGCACAGTCAGAATTGGGAAGAAGTAAAGAGCTGCATAAATGCTCTTAAATCTATCTGACTTTCCCAGCCCACAAGCAATCTTCTTTACCAGCAGAGGACGAAGCATCATCATCAACACTAAACAGAATGCGTAGTATATGAATACAATGGTGTAACTGAAAGAGAAGATTGTCAAAATTAGCACACTATGACCTCAAATTCCTAGAACTAACACATGCATAACAAAATCACTGACAATTTCTTTTCAAATTAACCCATCTGTCTCTTTATTTCCCTTTCAGCAGATTTCTAGGTTTTTCCTATAGCATTTCTTCAATATTCTGCTTTCATACTAGAACCAGGCTTGTGTCTATAGAGAGATCAGAGTTCTTGATATGGTCACTTCTTGTCCCCTTGCATGGGGGATATCTATTGTATTCCAACATACTTGTTTTTTAATCCTATTCTCATTTTCCTTAACTGCCAAGCCTAAACAAATGAGGAATGGTGGCAATTTTGTTAACCTGCAATAAAGTTACCTAGTATATTGTTCATAACTAATATTTTAAAAAAAACAGTCTTATGTTTGTTCCTCTGGCCATCAACTATTACACTGCAAATCAACTACAGTAGTACCAATAATTAAATTTACCAACTAATCCCATTTTACTTAGAAATAAACCACACTTAACCTAAAAGCAAGCGTGGACTTAACATCCTGTCCTTCCCTCCCCCGTGTATGATTGAGTGAGTGTGGTTTTGATTTTTATTGTATAGGCCTGATACTTTATTGTGCTGTTTGCTGCCTCGAGTTCCCCGAATGGGTGAAGAGAGGCGGGATATAAATCAAATAAATAAATAAATAAATAGCATCTGATGCAGACCTTAAAATTGAATTACATGACTGTTAACAATGGAAAGGCCTTGACTTTTATTCAAAGTATCAGGAGATCAGTATGGAGGTTACAAGCATACACTCACAGAGGATAGACAGCTTCGTGGGTACAGTGAATGGTGGTAACATAATCAGGACTTGGGTTGTAAAGCATGGTGTACCAGTCAGAAAGCATCATCACTTTGCATGAGCGGATGTGGAGAGAGCCCATGGGGTCACTTACAAGCAGGGTAACAATTGCTGCCACACTGCATTCAATTAAAGCAGTGACGTGCTGGAAAAGTGCACTGGAACTGTCAAGAAAAGAACAAAATAAGTACTGAAAACCAAAACAACTGAGTGCCATAAAACATTAATTCTCTGATCATTTTTAGAAAGTATTGCCAAACTTTCAAGATGACAACTCTCTCATAAGCAGCAGGGAGGATCTAAGAGCTTTTTCTCCATGTGTAGGAGGTGCCTTTGCTTTCCAGGTTTTATTGTAGAGAACTTTGGAGATTGAGTTAACTTTTGACAAATCTCTCAATATTTTCAAAAATCAAAAAGCTTTTAATGCCCAGAGTTTGATAGAAGATTGGTGGCTATATAAATGTTTTAAATAAGCAAATGTGACCTTACATCACATAAATACATGCATATAAAAATAACTATAGATAGAACATCACAACTGTTAAGTAATAACAGTTGTAAATCATCACCTATATGACCAACCAGATTTTTTTTATTTTTTTTGCAGTGGTTAAGCAAATGCTGCAGTCATTAAGCAAACCAATGGTTTCCTATGGGGCCAAGTTCTCCAAAAACTGAAAATAAACCCTTGTTTTCAGCAAAACCATCGTAAAACATGACGTGACCATGGGACACTTCAAATGGCTGTAAATGTGGGCTTGTTGCTGAGCACCAACAGATGGGTGCTCAATCTTCACAACTGAGTCATGGGGAGGTCCACTGTAACTTTGAATGGTCACTAAGTGACCGGTTATATAATCGAGGCCTGCCTATAGATTTGGGTAAATTCATGCATTAAAATAATAGTAACAGCAGGGGGCAGCACACAGGACACCTGGTCTGGGCTTGGAAACTAAACTGAATTGGGACAGGCTAGAATTTGGATGGGAAATTTATGGAATCTCAAGATTGTAAACTAGAGTGAAAAGATAAAAAAAAACCTGGAAAAAGCCAATACATACTATTTCTGCATTGTTGCAGAAGTACTTGTGCAAACTGCTTCTGCACTGTTGCTAAGAAAACTGCAACTGTATTTTCATAGCAAGTGAGCTTAACTAAAAATGTCTTTATATTATTATACTATTGAACTTATATTTCATGAGGTGGTGGGTTGTAATTATTATTTATTTATATGCCACACATCTCACTAATAGATTGAGTAGTATACATAATAAAAGTATAAATATAAAAATGATTAAAATGAACAAGAATTAAATAGAGGCTAAAATCCAAGAGGAGTAAAGTACATATATGTACGCATCTCTTTATAAATTACTGATTTTTTTTCCATATTCACTTGAGAAGTTAGTGTATTTTAAAGTTACATATTAAGTAAAACCTTATTTTATTTTAATAAATATTTACCTCTTTTTCCCTGAATACCATTCAATGAAGAACCAATGCAGAATGAGAGGTAGCATTGCCATAAAGCCAAGGTAAAGCCAATCATAGCGTTCTGGAGATCCCGTACATTCGCGGCAGATTTTATAGACATCACTTCTTTGACCTCTGGGACATACCTGTAAAAGTTTTATTACAATCTATTTTATAAAGCCTTTAGTTAATTTATTTAAAATGTTTTATCTAGTTTTTCTATTTGATTATTTACATAAAAGAATTCAGGCAAACGAGTTCCCCTTGACCGGGGAAGAAATCTAATAAATAAATCATTCAGCCCAACCTTTTATCTAGTCATGCCCAACAACAGTTACAAAATGCAACATACCCTTTTCAGAAAAATGGCCAAAACTACAACTTACCCCACAATCACCAGGAATTTCAGTTCCATTTATAATTTCCAATGTTCTTCCACAATAAAGTCCAAGGCAGTCTGGCTGAATTTCTACAACTTACACCAAAAAAGAGTGAACAATTATTGAATCTTTATGATTCTTTTAAATATAAAATCTCACCTGATTTTATGCTATTTTCAATATACCATAATCATGACTTGATAGCTCCATAGAATTTGCACTCTATCAGCCATCATAGTGCTGGTCATTGCATATACAGTAATGATTTTAGTAAACTAGAGAAAGCAGACTAGGTTATCATAATTACTTGACCCTATGCTATATGCTGTATTCTCTGCTAACAAGGACGATACAGTATTTGTAGATTTTGGCCAGAATGCAACAAGCACAATCAGAAAACACAATTACCCCACACCAAACCTCTATGAATATCCTGATCTTGGGGGGGAAAGCCAGGTCTTCACAGTTTTCCCGAAGGCAAGCAGAGGTGGAGCTGTCTATATCTCAGGGGAAGGTTGAGGCAAAAAACAGAACAAAGAAGGCAACGTTCCTATTGCATATCAAATGACACTGCTTCACTGATAGGACCAGGAGCCCATTCTGCTCTATCTGGTGGGATAGCAGAAACCATCTGGGAAAGACAGTGTCACGTGTAACGTGACCTCATGAAGAGTGACAATTAGCACCTTGAATTGCAGCCAGAAATCTATTTGGAGCCAGTGCAATGAGATATATGGATCTGAAAATTAATGCTTCAAAGACAAGATAGTGAATAACAGCACCTTACACATGCAAATGGCAAAAAAATTAGAAACACAAATGTATTTCTTATGGTGAAATTTTATCAAAGATTAAAGAATGAATAGAGCATTTTTTTAAGGCATGCAAATTCTTGCAGAAAAGTACTAAGTAGTATATGAAGTTGTTTATAGAACAAAAAAGAATGCACAAAGCAATGCTGGGTGTGGTGGAAGCAAGGATGGTTTGAGAAGACAGATGTTAGGCAAAGGGAGCACCATGATCGCATCTATGTATTTTCTTATTTTACTGGTTTTATGTTTGCCCTTAAGTCACACAATGTCCAGGTATACACAATACCTGATAACAGAACCCCACTCTCATTATAATGATCAGAAAGAGAGAAAAAATCTATAAAAAGCCCTGGAATAATGCCAAAATTTAAGGAGAGAGAAGGAGAAGCATCAGAAAATGACGCAAAGCGCCACTTTTTCCACGGTGGTGGAGCAACCGACCCTTTTCTGTATAAGGCGATTTTCTCGGGGGAGGACTGTCCTCTTTCAACGGAGGAAGGGAGTGGCGCTCAAGCTACAAACAACGCCCTGCTATTGTTCCTCATAAACTGGTCGGCCTGGTCTGTGGAGACATTCACACTGGCCACCACCAGAGCGAGACCCTCCCCGCAGCTCAAACTCACCCATCTCGCTCCAGTCCGGCCGCGAGGGAAGTAAGACAAAGACTCGGGATTTTGACAGCACTCAAATAAGCCAGCCAATCAGCTGCCGACTCAGATGCCGCGACTCCTTTGCTGATTCGATTACCTGCTTGCCCTTAAGTAGGCGGGGAAGCCGAACCCACAAGCTGTTATTTATGTTCCGCCTCCCAGCTCGTGTCACGATGTTCATTTCCTGCGCTGAAGGAAACGTAACCTTGGAGGACCGGAAATGCCCGAGCCAAGCGGCAGAACTTTTTGCCCGTAGAGCTAGAAATAATGAAGACGCGCGCCCTTGAATACATGAAATATTTGAAAAAATCAACCTGACGAGTTTTTGTAGATCGGTAAAATTTAGTCTGGTGAAGTTAGAATATTTGAAAGATTTTTTTAAAAACTAGTCTAGTTTTGTCTAGTGTATTTAGTCTTGTCCATCTAATTTAAAAGAGGTCTATCTAAATATTTGATGTTTCCCAACAATCTATGCCAGTAGCTAAGAATTATGGGTGAGTATCAAAAAGATGTAGCTTTGTTACCATATCATGTCATATCAGTCAGGTCTTGTGTCATAATATACACAACTTCCCATTTATTTAATTTAATAAAGGACCTTTTTTATTAAACATGCAACAAGAATTAGAAGGGTTTTTAAATATAAATGAACATTCTGAAAGTGTAGTGCTCTTTTGGGACACTTAGACACACTGGCTTTATAGTTTATGCTTCATGAAAAAAATAGTTTTTAGTCCAATTATAAATTTTTTAGCATGCATATACTGGATGATATATGCTGCAGCAAATTAGAGTTGGGACTGCTGCTAGAATGAAAGAAAGTGAGAGACCCTCCACTCTGGTGGGTATGAAAAATAGACGTCCAAAGAGCATTTGCAATGGGTTGAAGTCCAAAGAGAAGGATGCTGCTCCAGCACCAAGAAGCAGTGACAATATTGTCAACAGGTGAAGCCACACCTGTCTTAAAATATGGGTTTGCCTCTCCCATTGTTCTGCTTTGGTGCAATATCCATAAACTTGATGATTAAGACCAATTATTAACCAACCTGGAAGATTAAGACTAATGCAATTCTAAAGAAAATGTGAATGTGTTCTTGAATTATATAGCTAACATTAGGATTATAACTATATAAAGAACTATGGCTTGCCAGAGGCTTAGGCTTGAGCAAAACTGATTACAGTAGTTAATCTTGAATCTCTCACGCGTTCGTGTTCCGTTTTTGATAATAAGTGTTTCTAAACCTCAGCAACTTTAAGACGCGTGGGGATCAACTCCCAACTACGGAACAGCGCAGAGGCTCTGCCTTTGTCTGAAATAGTCTTCTGCTTGAGCAGGGGACTCGACTAGAAAACCTCCCAAGTCCCTTCAGCTGTATTCTGACCGATTGAAAATTAAAACTCTCATTCCCGATGACGCCCGCCCCGTTCGTGACGGGTTTAGTGGGCGGGCCTCGGGGGAGCGGCGAGGGGAGCGGCGCTGGTCTGAACCGAAGAAAAGCCGTTCGAAATGTCCGCGGGCGACCGTGGGGACTGGCTGCCCCCGCGCGCGCCGGGCAGCCCGACCATCCGTACGGTGGAGATGCACGCGGGAGGGGAGCCGCTCCGGGTGGTGGTGCCGGGCGGCCTAGGAGTGCTGGAGCCCGGACCTGAGCTGCCTCTCCTGAGTCGGCGCCGCCGCTTGCTGGACTCCCCGGAGCTGGACGCTGTGAGGCGGCTGTTGATGCACGAACCCCGCGGACACCGCGACATGTACGGCGCCCTGGTGGTGCCCAGCGAGCTGCCCGAAGCCGCCCTCGGAGCCCTCTTCGTGCACAACGAGGGCGCGAGCTCCATGTGCGGCCACGCCGTCCTTTGCCTGGGCCGCTTTGCCCTCGACTACGGCCTCTGCCAGCCCTCGCCTTCCCCCGGCGAAGCCGCCGTCACCATCCACTGCCCCTGCGGGCCCGTCACGGCTTTTGCGTCCTGGGACGGGCAGCGCAGTGGAAGCCGCGTTCGTTTCCACAGCGTGCCTGCCTTCGCCGCGGCTACCGGTAGGGATAAGGTGTCGCTCCTCTGACCCGCTCCTGGACCGCCTCTCCGCTTAAGGCAACTTCCAGAAGTAGATGGACTTCAGCTCCCAGCGATCTAGGCCAAGTTGCCTCGGGAATTCTTGGGAGTTGGAGTCCACCGTTGACTTCACTTTTTACCCTTAAACGTCTATGGAAATACTCAGTCATCCCGGTCGTGGTTGTCCCAAAGGTGCTTTTTTCAAGAGGCGACTGGACTGCCTTGTGTTTCTTTGAAGACATTTTGCTTCTCATCCAAGTTGCTTCTTCAGCTCTGAAGCAAATTCTTGGATAGGAAGCAAAACCCTAACCCTTAATTGACATTTTAAGGGCATGATGTATTTAAGATTATATAGCTGCCCATCTTGTGTGACTCTACGCAGCTCACAACTTAAAATGGCAAAGATAAACTTGCAATAGTGGCATATATCTGTAGCTCTGGTATGGGATAATACACTGGTATAAATTAAAATATAAAAGCCTAGGAAAGTATCGGCTTACTCTATATAGGCAATACAATGCAACCACCTTGCAGGATCCCCGTGTCCCTGGGATCCCCTTCAGGGGCTTCCAAAGATCAACAAGGCTGGGCCAATGTAATCTAGTGGGGGATACAGTTCCAGAAGACAGAACAACAGAAAAGGTTCTCCTGGGTTCTGTTAAATGGAAGATATGGCCTGCAACATGCCCCTTCTGCCAGATCTGATGGGACAGGTTGGGCTTTATAGTAATAAAAAGCATCTTGCAACCAGAAGCAAATTGGCAACAAATGCAGTTTGCAAAACCAAGGTGTAATGTACACTGATCTTGAAGTGCACATGACTTCCTGCACCATCAAATTTTGTAGTAGCTGCAAATTTTGGATGCTTTTCAAGGGCAGCCCCATCTAGAATGTGTTAAAAAGAGAAAGACCTTGATTGTTCCAAATCTTAGTAATCTTTCCCAATTTACTAGCTGTATATATTGTCATCACTTTGTCAAATTCATTTTCTTGGTTTTTTTTCAGTGTTTCTTAAAGTGTGGTTCTAGGATCCCAGAGGTTCCCCAAGATCCTCTCAGGGATCTGTGGTTAAAATTGTTTGCCATCATTTGTTGAAAAATAATACAATAGCGAAGTATTCCATCAAATGGTCAAGAGAAATGATAGCATCAGATGTGTCAGCTTTAATTTTTTCAAGATAAATATCAATAAATGTAGCCCATACTAACGGAAGCCTTTTGGGGTCTTCCATTATTTATAAATATCCTGAGAGAAAATGGTTTAAGTACAGGTATAAATGCCTCTATAAGTTATACATAGCTCTGTTTCCCCCCCACTAAAATACTGAGAGTAACGCATCTAATTTCAAATGTTGGCATCCTTAATAATATCCAATCATCATTTGGTCACAGATACACATTTTAACAGATATAAAATGGTGTAGCTCAATTGAAAAATGGAAAAGTTGCTTTCCGACCTGCATGTTTTTGGTGATTGATAATGTAAATCTAACTGTAATTAACCTCTTTTCTGCTATTCTTTAGGCTTTAACTTTGATTCATGGAAGGAATGCCTCTCTGTACTACACTGCTTCTCATGATTACCTTAGTGAGCCTGTACGTTTTGTTTTTTAAATGCATGTAGATCCCTTTATTAATCAAAATACTCACAGCTACCCCAATATATGTTGTGTCATTGTGTTTATAATTATGTCGTTTGATTATAGCTCCAATAATCACCATGGTAATTTTTATTTACTTTCTGCTCTTGAAGTTCTTCTGAAGATGAAATGTTTTCTGCCTCAGTAATATATTAGAAGTAGTATATAATATACTGCTACCAATGTAATTTCCTCTATAAATAATGTTGAATAATTATTATTATTATTATTATTATTTATTTGATTTATATCCCGCCTCTCTTCCCCCAATGGGGAACTCGAGGCGGCGT
>JANHGC010004703.1:58270-74132 GCA_027560395.1 Boaedon fuliginosus | reverse complement strand
CAACAGCGCTCTAGACATCTCCGCCGCCGCTTCATCCCCTGGAGCTCCACAGTCAACCAAGGAGACCTCCGGGATCTGCGAGTGGTGAGAGGTCGCAAAGGCACAACACGATCCAGGGTCCCATTCCATCCTTTGGAGGTAGGTAAAATGAGGACTCGGATTGTTGAGGGCAATATGCTGGTTGTATAAGCTGCTCAGAGAGCACAGTAAAGCACTAGGGGGCAGTATATAATTCTAAGTCCTATTGCTATTGCTTGAATCTAGAAGAAATAATGGATAGAAGTATAGTAAATAGCTGATTCAACTGAATTGTTGCTTTTGGTTTGTTTATATTTTCACATTAAAGAGTATGTTGGTTTGTCACAGAATCTACTTAAAACATATTCTACCTTTTAAGAAAATCTCTTTCACACACACATACACACACACCTTGTTTCTCAGAAAACACGACCCATCCCAATAATATGCCCAATCCTAATTTTTTTGCGATGAACCTAACATTACCCCTACCTCAAAAATAAGCCCGGAGATTTTTGCAGCCTTTATGTTCCCTGGCTTCTGACTCCCTGGCTTCTGAGGCAGACGGTGCGTTCTTCTCCTTCCTCAAAAAAGCAAGAATCTTTTTTACTGATCTTGATTTATTGTCTTATTTTATATAAAAGCATAGCAAGTATCATGGCTATCCTCTTCCATTGGAACCATGGCTATGATATGAAATCCGGCAGAACAGTCATATCCAGAATTATATGAATTTGTGGAAGGTAACTGTGTTTGTTGGTGTCACATTTGAAATAGAAAGTCTCCTTTAAATGCTAGTCCAAATATGTAGGTACTCAATTTGGTTCACCTCCAAGATGCAGTGGAGCCATATTATCTTTTCCATACGTTCAGGAATAAGTAGTATATAAGGAATTAATAATACCAGCTTGTTTATATTACTATGCAGATAGAATCTTGAATACAGGCTGCTCTCCTTAGCTTGCTTTGAATGTACTGGTAGTTCAGGATTTGTTCATTAATTCTGTGACATAGAGTATATATGTAGACTGGGGAAGTTTTGCCAGGATCAAAAGTTATCTCTTCCTATAGTGGTATTTTCAAATCCTATTACTTTTATTTTGTCCAAGACAGATGCATATAACCCTGTCTCTGTCTGTCTGTCTGTCTGTCTATCTATCATCACTAGTAGACATAGGAAAACATCCATTTTAGTCTACAATAGCTAAAATATTTAAAAGATTTTTAGTAAAGGCATTTTATTTTTAGTAAAGGTATTTCTTTTTTTTTTTAAATAAAAAGCTATCAGCTAATGCCTTTACTAACGTTTTGTAGATTAAAAAGTACTACATGTTGGATTCCTCCTGATTTTTCAGTATAGTAGATAATTAGATTGGCCTCCATCAAAAGAATTATGCAAGGTATATGTGAAATATATATACCTATATCTTTCCATTAGGAGTTCTTCTAAACTGGGCTATTTCCCCAATTATGTTACAAGTAGATATAGATAATTTTCCTACTCATACATACTGTATGAGTGACTACCCTAAATATTCTGAGGGCACTAAATAAAAATAGGGCAAAGCTTTCTTGGTTTTGGAAATTTTTAGTATGCCTCTTACAGCCACTGACCTCCTTGAAAAATGAAATAAGGATGAAAGTCCATTTAGCTATTGTGGCTTCTTATATATTTTAAAGCATCCAAGTTTCTTTCAAACAGTTCTTAAGAATTTTTCAAAGGATTGACTTTGAAGCTTGCTTTTTTACCTGCTGCACTTCTTAAATCCACTTGAACAGAAACATATTACCAAAGACCGACATAGAAATAAAAATATCTTCAAAAGTAATGGAAGCGAGAGGGTTGGAAGAATTAATTCAAAATGGATGAAAGGCCTTTTAGAAAACTCTACTATTGACTGTTTCAGATCTAAAAATGTTATTAGTGATAGAATAGACTGACAGCTTCTCAATACCAAAATAGAATGGTCAATTCATGAACCATCCAAAAACATTTAAATTAAATAAAAAAACTTTCAGTTTTCAGAATATTTTCCAATGGATTGATAAATGGGGGGGTGGATATTAATATTTAAAACCATTTCAAGGTAATCAGTTGATTAATTGCAGTAAATAAAAAAAATAGAACAACCCAATTATTTGGAAGTTACAGTAGCAGCAACTTTGGTACCCCCACTTATTTAAAAGATCAAGAAAGCAAGATTTATCGGTGCTTTTAAATCATGATTGCATTATAGCAAGGTATAGGCCTCTTCATATCAGTTGCTGGAGGGCATGAATCCTAAATAGATGAAGATTTAGATCTTAAGTATTCTTAATTCATTGTTCTGTTTATCTGCATTGTTCTATCCATCTCCTTAACAAGGAAGGTGTTTGTTGGATTAAAAAAAAGTTATATTTTAGCTAGAATGGTGCATACACTGATAAAATGTGGGAACCTTACAAAAGAACTATTATTTCACTGAAAGACACTTAAACTGCCAAGAACCAAAACACAGATAGGCTTCAAAATTTATTGGCTAAACTCTCATTTTCTGCAAGAAAGAGTTGTGTGTGTGTTTTTTTAAAGAAGGGTGGTATGGTAGCATTTGTTGGAACAAAGCTATTTGCATAACAATTGATTAAAAAAACCAGGATGCTTGAGTAGGACAATTCCGGAAAAAAAGAGTAGCTTTTATGGAAGCCAAAACAGCGCAGGCTTTTTTATCTTCAAAAATTCGAGAAATTCTCAAAATCACAGACATCAAGGAACTTCTGCCTTGATTGTGAGACACCGTTTATTCACAAGGGGTTAAATAATGCAGCTCCCGCCGGTGTAAACTCTGGCAGAGAAGTGTGTACACAGACAGGAAATGCAATCTGGGCCACCGTGAGACCAGTTCTGCTGCCCTTCTGCAGTCTGCCGGTGGACTCGCACTTCGTGTTTGGGTGGGCGTTCGCGCACGCTCCCTCGTTCACTTGCGGGCGGCCCCCCTCCAATCCCCCCCCCGCCCCACTTCCCTTAGTGTGTAGGCTAAGTGGCGATGCGAGGAATGGGTGGGGGGGAGAGACAAGGGGCGTCACCATCTGTTGTTAATTCCCTCGGTGATGAGATCAGCAAGATCAGCTTTCAGGATGGGATGCTGGACTGGCTTTAGCTGCAGGCTCTTCCCATCTGGGCTGTCTGTGTCATAAAAGGGGAGAGCTAGAAAGGGGCGGGTTAGAGGCTGGGCAGAGAGAGAGAGAGAGAGAGAGAAGGAGGGAGAGAGTGGGAGAGGGAGAAAAGAGCCGAGGCATAAAAGCTGGAGGAATCTTTGAAGAAACAACGGCGAGGCAGCCGGGGCGGCAAAGGGCAGGCTGCCCAGAGGCCACTTTTCCTTCTGCCGAGAGTTTCCAGCGGGGAGTTTCCTGTCGGTGCGGCTCGCCTCGATTGTCTGCTGCAAACGCGTGGACCACACGAAGTCCAGAAACCGGCGCCGGGCCGGGAGTGGAGGGAAGCGGACGGGGTATTTCTGCCGAGTTTTGGAGCCAGCGCCCCCACTTCCCCATCACCCCACCGTGATGTGGTTCCTCCCGGGCGTTGAGCTTCAACTTTTCTGAGTTTTTGCCTCCGGAGCGGGAATAACGTATGAAAGCCAGCAGTTGGGGTAAGCTATGCAATAACGGGGTGTGGACGCTTTTTCACTGTTGAAGGGAAATAGTTCTTGTAACGTCCCAAGATTCTCTGTTGCTGACTCTGCTTTCAAGCGGCTTGTCTTTCTCTGGATTTTTATGTATACGTTTAAAAAGAACGCGGTGCTATAAATCCAAGAGACGCGGAATTGACGGCGAGATGCTTCATTGTTTGTATGGTAAGTGTCTGGAAAAAGTGACGGCTAATCGGGAATGGTTTTACTCAGCTGGCCATAGGACGTCAACATTTAATTGTGTCTCAAATATAACGTTGAAGCAAAACAATGCTTGGCTTGGTGATTAAACAGCTGTTGCTCAAAATGAAACTGTGTGTAGAACTTCACCGGTTCTTTCTAGATGCAGATTTAAAGTCTGGCTAAGCTTGGCTTGTTTGTATGAGGAATAAGTGGCTGATTATCTGAGAACAAATGAGCATGCGGTAGGTTACATGCGGTGTCTGAAACCATTCTATTTTGCCAGGATGTTATAAACGGAGCGGAGACGAGGTTTGACTTACCAGACTGAGTTGTTCTAAGAATAATTTCCTGTGATCAAAGCTTTCTTAATGAAGCACCGTGGCGGTAGTGGTCTGCATGTGCTGAGCCTCGTGAAAAGTAATGTATAGTCTACAATAAGCGTTTCATGTTGATGCTAAAGATGCTTCCCAGAACAGCTGATTCCTTCTCAATACTTCTGCAAAGTTACTGAATTATTAAGTACAAATTACTCATTCTAAAATAAAAAAAAATAGGGGGTGGGTATGAATTTTATATGTACCAGAAGTTCTGTGTCCAATTATTGCTTTAATCATAGCTTTGCTTAAAGTGATTAGGCTAATCAACTTTGTCCCTTCCCTATCCCTCCTTTCAACAGTACTCCTTGTCCTGGGTGATAGAAACTATTCCATTGTGAAATAATTCATTCAAGGAATCTGTTTGTAGAGTTGGGAAGAGGCAGCACTCAGCCAATGTCTTTCAGCTTCTGGCCGTTTAACCTTTGTTTGGTGAAGATACCTTGTTGCATTGTGGATGCTGAATGGCACTGTCTCTGTTGAGATTTTTATTTAATTTTACAAATAGAGGAATGGAATTATAAGGGGGCAGTATGTATAGGTGCCAGCATCTATAACTGGAGAGGTACTGTGGATGAAGAGAGCTTCCTAAGATCTCAAATTCAAGAATGGAAGCCATTCTTCTATTTGTGTCTTGTTATTTGACCCAGCACAACCCCTCTGCTCAGTTTCATCACTTGCACTTAGGAGGAAAGTAATACTTGCCTTTCTGGCAAGGGCACTGAAGCTTAATTTATTAATGCATCTGAGACACTCTGACTTTCTCAAGACACTGCTGAAGAAGAACAGAGTATGCATTGGAAGCTGTGAAATGAAACACCACATTTCTATAGTAACTCTTTGTGGGAAACAATAGATTAGACTGGGAGTTCACTGTTTAAGGCAGCGGTCCTATTGAATCTCATTATTTTGTCATTTTAACAAGCAATGACCCTACCAGGAATTATTTGTATAGAACGGTAAAGAAAGGATATCTTTTATATATTTTGTATATGCCTAGTTTATAAATAACTAGTAGCTTTGAAAGGAGTGCCCTTACCTTTGTCACATAGGTGTATAACTCAACCAGTTAGAACAGAGGCTTGAAGTAACTGCAGTGCAGTTAAACTGTGTTAGCCATTTCAGTTCAGTAAAACCAAAGACACATAAGTTATTAGCCACAGTACTTTCAAAGAAACTGACACAGATTACATCCCCCTTAGCTGGTCCACTGATCGTGGTTAATGGTTTGCTGGGGGCGGGGGTTATTTTAGACTTCGAAGGAAAACTTTTTGTTGCAGATCCTTGTTAGCTTCCAAAATAATAGCCTCATGTCGCACAATGCCTGCTGAGTAAAAACTGTCTCCTGCTGCTTTGTGGCAATACTCATTAAGTCTCCAGACTTCTTGTGGTAGTGTAAGCTTAGCATAATGGATTTTCCGTGTACCAAGAGCAGACAACTATTCCTGTCTCCCTTCCTCCCTAGATGCTGTTTGTCCCAGTTCTGTGTGTAGGTCACTGTCTAACTCTCTCTTTGAAGTGAAATGTGAAATGTTTGTCACACTCAGTTTTTCGTCTCCTGTTTACTGGTGTTCCATCTGCTGGATGTTGATGTCTTGAGGAACAGGAATTTATTTTCCTATTCATTTAGCATTTTTGTTCCCATGTTTAGTTCTCACAAATAATTTATTTCATATTTACTCCGCTTACATCCCTGACTGGGTTACAATTGACGAGCAAAATAGGGTTGTTCTTGTCACAGTCCAAAACTGAGAATGATCTTTGCTATTCCTGGGCATATTCCACCTACCCACCCACTTACTTTTATTTTTTCCTGGAACAAATCTACTAGTAAGCACTGAAATTAAAAGGCGCTTTTTTCCTCATATTTATTTTGGAAATACAGTTGTATTGTGGGTATGCATTTTCGTTCTCATATCTTTTTAACTGGGATTTTTGAACACTTTTTAATTAGGTCAGGATCTGTTGCATTGTTAAATAGAATTTATGTTTTTAAATAGCTTTGCTTACTTTTCCTCTTCTTTCTTTGAAAGTGCTCATTCTAACTAATACTGCTGTTCTTCATACATCCTTTATTAACAGCCTTCTTCCAAGACATCAATATTACTTTAATAAAAATGCTTTTAAACTATAAGATCTTCAAGATTCAGCTCTTACCTTCTGAGGTAACATACTTGTTACCTACTTGGTTCAGATAATTTTGGAGAAAGAAACTACTTTGAGATTTGTTAGCAATCATGCTGATTTCACAGTACATAATTAATCCAGTAACTATCAATGTAGGGTTGAAGATAGCTTAGTTCATTGACATTTTAAAAAGCATATTATATTACATGTACTGTATACACACTTCTGTCACCTTTGGTTCATGTAGGATGAGCAGCTTCATTCATCAATATAAATTCTTATAATACATCTGAACATTATTTCTGTCTGTCTCCTAGATCTCCTTGTTCTAATGAGTGTTCCATCTTACATTGCTTCTTGTCCTCTAGCTGAATTATGTACATCTGCTGCTTTTCTTGGTGCTGGTTTGCAAAGATTATTCCAAGGTAAACAGTCTGTTCCCAGAATATGTGGCCAGCACTTCCCTGTTGTTTTGCGTTTTTGTATTTTTGTGCGCTTTTAAAGTCATTCTAATGTGTAGATTCAAAACTATCTTTCAGATTATCGTGTGGTATTTGTCTGTCTACCTGGTATGGGAAAATATTTACCTCTGTCCTAGGGAAAAAATAGATACAAACCAAAAGATAGCAATGAAAAGATACAATAACAGTCCATTCGTGTTTTAATCTTGATCAGGGAAAAAGGAAGAATATGTGTTTATAAGCTAGCATAATTTTAGTATAAAACCAAATACATAAACCAAATACTAATTATGTATGAGTTTCTATGTATGAGGTGCAAGTGCACAATAATTGACATCATGGTTTCACCTGGACTGTGCTTTGTACATATGAGGTAAAATGACCATTACAATTACAGTTGGCCATTATCTTTATCAGTGCAATCCTTTGTTAATGGGTTCCAAATGTAGAGTAAAATTCCAATTGCAGATAGAAAAAAATGATGTATCCCAACATGGAGGCAATGATCATCATTACAATTCTTACTACAAGATATTGCTACATGGTAAATCACCATTACCAGACCTTCTGCTGTCCAGATATGTTGGACAAATTATTCATGCACCAGTGCCAGTATCCTTCCTGGATAGAGGACTATGTGACTTGAAGATCAGGTGTTGGAAAAGTTCCTTGCTGGGAAAGACTATGGTAAATTGTAGTTTCAAATTTATATTGTTGATTTATATTTATGTATATTAGTTCAAGTTAGACAAAACCCACATAAAATTAATGAAACTGCAGTACAGTTTAAATTACTCAAAAGTTAATGACAAATGCAAAATGGATTGAGCATACTGTAAGTCCGAGTCAATTTACATGTTAAGTCAAAAGTTTTAGCTTTATGCAACATTTGTTAATTTGCAGCTTAACTTTCTAGTGTGGGGATTGAAACAAATGTACAAACCTAATCAGTGTCTTTTAATAGTTAACACAACCTTCCCCAATATGTGGTCTCCAGGTATGATGGACTACAGTCCCGTCATCAGCACGGAAATATTAAGCCACGATTTTCTTAAATATATTTCGTGAAAAATTTATAAATTCGGTTAAATTGAGCATTAATCATTCTGTTCACCTGTTGGTATTGACTTTACTGAAAAAAATCTTTATTTTAAGTAAACAAAACAATAACAGAACCCCCCAAATAATAGACTGATCTTATGACATTAAGCTTATTATACATACCTATACGTGTGTGTGTGTGTGTGTGTGTGTGTGTGTGTGTGTGTATGTATCCAAGAGTAGTCGCCTTGCAGCGATATAGGTGGCAACAAAATTTATTAAATTTAAAAAAAACAACCAAAATATGAGATTTTGCATGGTGTCTTTGTCGTTTATAAGTCACAGTCGATGACTTTGTGTGGTCTAAGGATTACGCTAATAAAATGGCTTATTCAGGTAATCATGGTTTAGTGCTAATCATGAACTCATGAACTCGTTTGCATTGTAACTGGATTGTTTTGCCTGATTCAGGGAGTGATCTGTTAATAAGTAATAACAGAATCATAGAGTTTGAAGAGATCTTCAACATCATCTTCAGGACCCATTACTAGTATAGCTACCATAGATGCCTACTTAGCCCCTCTCTGAAGGCCTTCAGCAAAGTAGAATTGATCACTTCATGGGTGGTCTGTTCCATTGTCCATTACCAAATAGCTTTTAATGTCAGAAAGTCCTATATCTAGCCTGTACCTTATATCCTTATTGTTCTAATGTATTAATTCCATTCCTTTTTTATGTGATAATAGAATTCCTCTTTGTTCCTATTAATGCAGTAGTTACTGACTAGGCAGTGAGTTTTTTCGTTCCCTAAACCAGATGAAATTTAGTACAGAATATAATACCCATTTTGAGAAATCTATTCAGGCACCTGAATAATTAAGAATTGAGGCAGTATGAATCCCAGAAACCTCAGTGCTGTAAAAGAACTTACATTCTGTGATGGGGATCAGTTGCCAGCTCAATGAATTCTAGAACATTGCCTGGAAGAAATCAAGAAATGACACTGGACTTGAAGTACATCTTCCTTTAATAACCAATCCAAATAGAAATCTTAGATTCAGTTATTGGAGTTAATCACTAATTAATCTAATTAATTTAATTTAATCTAATTAATCACTGCTTATTTCTAAATTATTTCTACTTTTATCACAGGCTGATCTTTAGCAGCCAAAATGAAAAGCCGCCTCTAACTTAGAAAGCTTGAATCAATCTAGTTTGGTACTAATTTTTTTTGAACCAGTCTGTCAGAAAGCAGATTGCAACTTAATATTTATTCAGAAGCTTGGAATCCATTCTTGCCCTCCTTTCTCACAAAGTAAAACAAAGCACCTATTTCATGAGGGCAGTTCCATATCTTTTCGAAATTGCACTAAGCAACATATCCATGTTTTGCAAAACTTTATGCAGTAGGAGACTCTTCATTGTGTTAAATTCTGGCAGTTAAATTTTATACTTTCCTTTTCAGAATTAGGACATGTTAAATTTAGGGGTTTTACTACCAGGTATGTAAGGTTGCAGATTTTAATAGATTGTGTTCGTTGCACAATTTTAACTGAAAGCAGAAAATAGGATCACTTTGGGGCACATACTAAATATTTGTGGAGTTCACAAAGGCTAGTAACATTTGATTGTTAATATACAGATTGAAATTCATTTCATTGCAATTTGTTTATACTTTCTCAAGTCTTTTCTTAACAGTATTTGGCTAAAAGGTTATAACTTCTAATAGAAATCTGTAGCATGGTCAGGTATTTTAAATGTTCCAGATCATCAAGTGATATCTATCTCTATCTCTTTCATGATGAAATAAAACCATTATGTATGAAATTGAAAGTTTGATGGATATCATTTCCGCACATTTTATTCTTAAATTACAGAACCATTTCATATAGCTATCAAAAAAAATTGCAAGGCTATATATGAGTGCTGCAAAAAATCTTGGTGACTATGAGATGACGACAACAAAAAGATGCAGAAATATATCACTTTTTGCTGCTATCTAGTGACCATTCAGACTTTTGCAGCCCAGATATACAGTAGATACAGTTTTTTTTTCTGGAATCTATTTTAAAATGTTCGTTTTTTAAAAAATGTTCATGGAATGAAAAAGAATTGGTGTTAGGTGTTATCTAGGCCAGAGGTCAGCAACCTTTTTGGCTTTGTGGACTGGCAGGGGGGAGGGAATGGTTCAGTGCGAGCAGCATGCAAGCATCCATGTACACGTGCAGCTCCATTTGGGCAAGCAGTAGACATGTGCATCAAATGGTCACTCAAATGGAACTGCACACACACTTGTACACCACTCAGGCAAGTGGAGTTGCGTACGCACTCACCTTACCATTTCTGTGGCCTGGTTCCTAATGGACTGCAGCCTGGTACTGGGTCATGGCCTGGTGGTTGGTTATCCTGATCTAGGCACAACCTCTGCCCAGCCTAGGAATCAAGTAATTACACATCCCTGCAGAAGGCCATCTGGTTTCTGTTGAAACATGGCTGGCCATATCTCAAGGCAATTAAATCTATTGTTGAACAGTTTAATGTAAAAATATATTTTCCCAATGTCTAAATGCCTTTCAAATTCTGGACCACTTTTGTCTTATCTTTTCCATGATAGCCTTTTAGGTACTTGAAGGCAACCATCTTGCTTTCCAGTAGTTTTATCCAGGCTAAGCATATCCAATCTCTTAAAATAGTCTCTGTTCACTAGTCCCTCTTATCTGGATATGTTTTAATTTATTAGTTTACATTTCATTTTTGCATGCATCGCCATATTATTAGAACAGATTCCTGTATCTGTCTAACTTTGTCTACCTTTGTAATGGTTCCTAAGAATAACATAGGGAGAGAAGAAGAAAAAACACAGCCTGTTCTAAAATGTTCTAAAGCATTTCTTCCAAATCATTTTTGAAGTGTGAATAGCCTTAACATTTAGGTGTGATGCCATTGCACCACTAATTGTTTTTACTTCAAACAGGAACTTAAATATGAGGACATTTTCCCTTAGTTTGCATGCTCTTTGTTCTAGTACTGACAATGTCTCAGTCAACCTAACTCAATCACATTTGAACCAGTTAGCTTCTGGTAAACATTTCTGAGAAAAATGTTTATAAGAATTACAATTTAGTATATTATTCAGGACTACTTCGAGAAAGGGGAAAATATAAATAAATTTCCCTTGCCCCACAAAAAAACTCTAAATTTGCTTCCTGCTCTCAAAGATGATGAAAGAAAGACCTTTGCCTGTCAAACTGTAAATTTAATTTTCATCCATCATGTTTTATCTGAAGAGTTTCATTCCCCGCTCTAAAAACTGTGTTTTATTTGTTGCTTTATTGCAAATTATAGTTCCTTTGCTTATTTAGTTTTCCTCATTCAGTTTATACTCTTTTTTTATACTCAAACAAGTATTTGACAATAAAAAATACATTAAATTGGATACTAAAATTAACTAAAGCAGAACCATGTATCTTTGTGTGTTTTATAAACACCAAGCTAGTGATAGACAAAAACAGTTCCAGAAAAAAATACAAGAAAAGGCCATTCTCTGCACGCTAAGTAATATGTTAAAATAAAAGCAAGACAGCTATCTCAAGTATCTTTATATTCCTACATAGATTGGGTTTAGTGGTCTAGATAGCTGTTTCATTTGGTGATTCTATTCTCTCATTTAGTTTTAGCTCCTATCAACAATATTATGGAGGAGGCATCCTTCTAAATAGTCAGATCTTAAGCCATTTAATGCTGTAATTGTAAGTACGAGTGCATCCAACAAGCTGTGCAGTTCGTTTGGTATTAGATTCATAGGACCCTGGAATTTTGCATTGTGTAACACAGGACACTTTTTCTATTCCTAACTGCCAACTGCAAATCCACTTAAACTGTCCAGATCTCTTAATAGAGTCAGTTAGAGGAGATGGGTGTTATTAAAAAATATGGTGAATAACTATATAAAAATAAATGGAAGCATCAAAAAATCAAGTAGCTTTGTCAGAATGACTCTTGCAATTCAAGCATTGTCTTTTATGTATGTGCAACATCATGACAGGCTATAATGTTAAGCCAAGTTTGCAACACAATGAGCAACAGCTGGTCCTGCTTTATTTCTCCCCTGCAGGTAGTGGAAACCCCACTTCTTTTGAACACATTAGCAAGTCACAGCTCCCATCCTGATGCTGTGCTTTACCATCTTGCTTGTTTTGTCTTTTGACCCCACAGAGCCTACACAATTAGAGGCTTTGCAACCACGTCCAAAATTAGCTGAACCAGAATTCCCCAATTTCCCATTCACCAGTACTCTTGGTACTCTTGGATTTTATTTCTGCTTCGTTAAAAGGAAGATTATGCAGAATAGGACATTAAGTTCCGTACTAGTTGTTTTGATAAGTACTTCTTTCCAGTTACCATGAAAAGATTCCAAATTTTATGTTCTATATGTAACAAGTAATTGGAAAGCTATAGCCAGAAAAGGATATTATTTTGCAAAACAAAATATTGTTTTTGAATAATATTCTTAAGAGTTTGTGTATAGTCAACTTAATTGCAGTTCCCAATTGAAGATGAATTCTATGTTCTTCTGGTTTGGTCACAAAAGTTAGACATTCCAGTCCCACTGAATTACTTGTTAAAATTTGGAATTGTGAAACAGTAAATTCTTTTAAGAATAAATATGCATAAGATTACTGTGTCTTTGGATTATTTTATCATTCTGTAAATCAGGGATGGGTAACATGTTGCTGAATTGTAACTCATACTATACCCTTTCATGTCTGGAAAACGTTGTAGAGTTTAGAGTTTTCCCTTTTCTGTTGTATATTTTATCACATAGTGGTAACATTAGTTTAGGTAAATGCTATATATCATAATTATGACTTATATCATTTAGAGTTTTAACCTGGCTTGATTATAAATTGGTTTGTTCTTTCTACAGAACAGTCAGAGTGCAATGAAAGAAACTATGATCTGTAATTATAATTCTTAATGTTGTGATTGTTAAGAGTTTTCTTCCAAACAGTAATGTTTTAGGAAAGTATTCAAGGGTTTGAAACTTCTAAGAAAGATTATACTAAGCTGCAAATCCCCAAACAACAGCTGATATATAGAATTCAGTCAGGTTCCATTCATGTTCCTATAATTGAAATTCACCAACAGTGTCACTACATAGCATAAAAAGATACTCACTCTGCCAGTTTCCTTTACCACCAAAGTCTTTTTAGCCATTGCTTTGTTGAAAGCATTGTTGCATAATCAACAGATAATAGTAGAAGTTTGAAAGTAAAGAATGCTTGTTCTCAGTGGGATGTTTGCCTTTTGTCATTGGCAAACCAATCAAACCTCATTGTGAATACTTAGCTGAATACTTCCTCAAAATTTAGCTAGCAAGCTCTTTACCCAAGGGAGTATCCTGTAATTTTTTTTATATATACAACTGATAGTTCTATCTAATGTTAGAGAATCTCTTTATAATGCAAATATATTGGTCACTCTTTTTTATGTACTTTTTTCGTATTGTCCCTAAAGGTAAGATCTTGAGATAATTATACTTGTCCATCTGATACTTGGAGCTTGAATTGAAAGTACTTAAACAAGTGGGATTCTCAGCTAGAATGAACTGCACAGTATTTCCAAAGTTTTCTTTTACGTTCTTCATTATACAGATACTAATGCTCCAGGGACAGCAAAGAACCATTCTGAAATACAATAAAATAGCAAGGATTTTACCTTATATACCTACTTTTATTCATGTGTTCCTATAATTAAAATATTAGGATTTCCCAGATTGAAGGTAAATGATGCAGTCTTTTTACATTGCTTTTAAGTACTTTATACATTTCTGAAAGATCATGCAAAATTATGATTCTAAACAATGAAATTATGTTTTTAAATTAGCTGATAAATTAATCGACATAAAGAAAACAGTGAAGACATATACATTTTTTTTAAAAAAATGCCTTATAAAGAAAGGAAATAATACTAAGACTACAAAGAAGCTTCTTAAGATGAAGAAGAAAGAATTCTTTCTTAAGTTGAAAAGTATCCAAAATATTTGTCTTGTTTTTACAGATATCAGCAAACATTGTGAGTGTATGTACATTCATACATTTAGTATTGGGACGAATGTTCTTGTGATATGTAGAAACTATTGTACAGTGGTGTGGAGGATGAAAGTGCAAAAATATTTTTTTTTATGTTTTATTTTATTTTTATGCTGATTTTACTTGGCTTGTGCTGGTAAGATGGAACACTGAGAACAGGTTCTAAAATAGATTGACCAATAGTAAAAGAAGCTGAAAACTTTGATGAGACTGAAAATAGGCTATATTCTCTGCATCTCTAACCCAATAACCTTTCCTTCTTAATCATATATAGTTGAAGCATAATGACCTGATGACGTTTTATCAGCCATGACCAATAGCTATAGTCCTAGCCTAATTAAAATTATTATATATACCTTACAGCATTTTCTATTCTTGCAGTTAATTTACTGGATTGTTTTACAAATATGCTGATAAATCTTAGGTAAAGGGTTTATTTCTTTGAAGCAGGAAGATTATTTTTTTCCTACCTCACAATCTTACATCTAAAATTCCAGATGTCTTCAGTCCTAATGTCAACTCTTAAAATATTTTAATAATGTATTTCATTGGTGTGCTACGAATGCCTGTCTAGGCTCCCGCAAGTGTTTCTTAATGACTTATACAAGACTGGTTTCAGAATATAATTGGTAGAACTATTATTTCATTTTAGTCTTGCTTACATGTGTTTGCCAGCGTCTTCAAGGAAAATTGATATTCAGATAGAACCGTGATGGCGAACCTATGCCATAAGTGCTGGAAGTGCAAAGCCATCTTTCAGGATATGCCAGCCGTTGTCCCTTGCTCTTCCGTGTTCTGGCATATGCATGTGTGCTGCTCACCTGGTGTTCACATACACAGGAGCACCAGAAACCATAAGAGTAGTTTCCCAGAGTGCATGCATGCACCAGTCAGCTGGTCTTCATGCACGCATGCACATTAGAAACCGAAAGACCAGGTGCGCATGTGTGCGCCAGGAAGCTAAGCTTCCAGTTTCTGGTGCTCACAGCTGGTCACTCTTGTTCCTATTTTGGCACTCTGTTCTGAAAAGGTTAGCCAACACTGAAATAAAACATTTAAAATCCTGAAAGTTTCGTCTTTGCTTCTTTGTTTAATCTCTCTAGCACAGGGGTGTCAAACTCAATTTCATTGAGAGCCGCATCAGGGTTGTGTTTGACTTTGGGAGGCCAGGGTGGGCGTGGCCAGCTCAACATCACTCCTGTCAGCGCCTGTGGTGGCTCGAATGCTCTGCCAGTGAAAGTGGGTTCCTGCGCTCTGTTTTTAGCTACGGCAGCTTCCTGCAATCCTCTGTTAGCAAAAACAGAAGCTTTATTTTTTCTGGCAGAGGCACCACAGGTCTGTCCTTTGCTATTTCCTGGACAGCCCTGTGGGCCAGATCTAAGCATCTCACCGGCCAGATCTGGGCCCCAGGCCTTGAGTTTAACACCCCTGCTGTAGCAACATTGTTTTCTACTCAGCTTTTGGTGGATGTTTTTCTTCTTGTTCTATATGGATTAAACTAGGTTTTCCATATTTTTTAAAAACGAGTTGTAAAAAATTTACATGATATATTTTACCTTTTTACCTTTACCATAGATGCTCTGCTGGATGAAAGTATGTTTATTTTCAAAATAAGCATGATAAAATAAAGTAGGCCTATACATTTATTTTATTGATTGATTATTTACACTTTTATGTCACCCAACTCCTGAAGGAATCTATGTGGCTTACAACATAGATAGCAATAGATTTTATATACTGCTTATATGAGCTTTACAACATTCCCCAAGCAGTTACAGAGTCAGCATATTGCCCCTAAATAATCTGGGTCCTCATTTTACCAATCTTTAGAAGGATGGAAGGCTGAGTCAGCCTTGAGCCTGGTGAGATTCGATCTGACAACCTGCTGAACAAGTCAGCAG
>JANHGC010004703.1:23328-33824 GCA_027560395.1 Boaedon fuliginosus | reverse complement strand
CAAAATAACTGTCAATCTCCCTCGGTCTGGGGCTCCATGCAAGATCTCACCTCGTGGAGTTGCAATGATCATGAGAATGGTGACAAAGCATCCCAGAACTACACGGGGGGAACTTGTCAATGATCTTAGGGCAGCTGAAACCATAGTCACCAAGAAAACAATTGGTAACACACTATGCCGTGAAGAACTGAAATCTTGCAGTGCCGGCAACGTCCCCCTGCTCAAGACAGCACATGTACAGGCCCATCTGCAGTTTGCCAATGCACGTCTTAATGATCCAGAGGAGAACTGGGTGAAAATGTTGTGGTCAGATGAGACCAAATTTGAGCTCTTTCACATCAACTCAACTCGCCATGTGTGGAGGAAGAGGAATGCTGCCTATGAGCCCAAGAACACCCCCGCCCCCGGTCAAACATGGAAGTGGACACATTATGCTTTGGGGGTGTTTTTCTGCTAAGGGAACAGGACACCTTCACCGCATCGAATGGACGATGGATGGGACCATGTACTGTCAGATCTTGGGTGAGCACTTCCTTCCCTCAGTCAGGCCATTGCGAATGGGTCATGGATGGGTATTCCAGCATGACAATGACCCAAAACTCACAGCCATGGCAACAAAGGAGTGGCTCAAGAAGAAGGACATGAAGGTCCTGGAGTGGCCCACCCAGTCTCCAGATCTTAATCCCATAGGAAATCTGTGGAGGGAGCTGAAGGTTTGAGTTGCCAAACATCAACCTTGAAACCTTTCTGACTTGGAGAGGATCTGCAAAGAGGAGTGGGAAAATATCCCTCCTGAGATGCGTGCAAACCTGGTGGCCAACTACAAGAAACGTCTGACCTCTGTGTTTGCAACAAGGGTTTTGCCACCAAGTACTAAGACATCTTTTGTGAAGGGATTGAATAATTAATTCCCTCACTACAATGCAAATCCATCTCTGACTTTTGGGGCCTGGGTTTTTGAGAGTTTTTTTGTTGTTATTCTGTCTCTAACAGCTACAATAAACCTACCATTACAATTATGGCCTGGTCATTTCTTTGTCAGAGGGCAAATGGTCAAAATCAGCAGGGGATCAAATACTTATTTCCCTCACTATATCTGTGAGAGATGTTTTTAAAAATTGTCTCTTTAATTGAAAATTTTATGTTTATATTTTTCAATAGCTAGTATTTCTGTTTTCTGAACAATTGTCTTACTATGCATATTCAAGGACAAGATTGTTTTCCTATTGCTATTGAATATTACATTTACAATGTACATATGCTGACATAATTTATAGCATGTGTACTCTCCAATGAAAAGATTATTAATTAATAATGGACACTGTCCCTATTTATCAAGTTAAATATGGTCTTCTTGTATCTCCAAGGAACACCTATTTCCATCTTTATTTGCATATTTATACATGTGATTACTGCTAGATGTCCACATGTCCCCATCTAGCAGTACCAAGACTAGCAATTACGTTAGTAAATTGTTCTTATCTTTCCAATGAATTGTTCTTAATTTCCTAGTAAACAGATAGTGGTTGTAACATATTCTGAAGTATTGTGCCCAGTTCTGAAAACCTCACTTAAAAATGATACTGATAAGACTGAGCAACAAAAATGTTG
Organism: Boaedon fuliginosus; assembly: GCA_027560395.1. Taxonomy (NCBI): domain Eukaryota; kingdom Metazoa; phylum Chordata; class Lepidosauria; order Squamata; family Lamprophiidae; genus Boaedon; species Boaedon fuliginosus. The sequence continues at coordinate 32,213 of JANHGC010004703.1, read as the reverse complement.
CAAGATCTGAGGAACAAAACATTAGGAGAGATTAGAGAAACTGAATATGTAAAGTCTGGAGGAGAGAAGACAAAGGAACGACATGACTGAGACCTTTAAACATTTTAAGGGGGTGAATAAATTTCTAGAAGGAAGTATTTTCAATAGTAAGCAAAAATCAAGAACATGGGGCATAATGTCAAATTAACAGAAGTGGAGTTAAAAAGTAATGTTAGAAAATATTACTTCACAGAAAGAGTAATGGAAGGTTGGAACCAGCTTCAAGTGGAGATAGTGTGTCAATCATCTGTAACTGAGTTTAAACATGCTTGGGATAAATACATGTCCATCATCTGACAAAAATTAAAAATAAATAAAATTATAAAAATAGTAATTAAAATAAATTAATTAATTAAAAATAAAAACAAAAAAGTCAAAGAATAGACTTGATGACCACTAGGTCTTTTTCTGCCATCAATTTTCTATGTTTCTATGTTTTCATGTTTCTTCAAAACTTTTTAGAGTTTAACAGATTAACTTCTCTTCTAATCATAAATTTTCCCACATTAAGGTTGTTAATGATAATGTATATATTACCATATTTCTAACAAAACAATAATATTCTTCTCTTGGGAATGAAAATAAATAATATATTTAATAGTATTTTACCACCTCCCATGCATTGTATGATTAGGTAGTTAACAAAGTTGAAAGTGCATTTTAAAACAATTCTAAAATTCATACAATAATAGCTGAAATTAATATAGTAGCACTATTATGGAAACTCAAATGCCGGGGTAGATACAGAGAGTTTTTTGCATATTCCAAAAGTGTAGGGAGATCAGTGGGCGCTTTATTTTTGAAAGTGTTTATATGTCCATTTTGTATTTTGAAGGCTATGTTTATCATATGTACATTGTAATTGTATTTATGCTGTTTTTATCGTTTTGGGTGAGTCACCTAGTTATATTTTAAGGTGGCATCCATGCAGATTTTTAAACAAATTCCAACCTAAAGGTTATTACTATAACCTAAGCAGTATCTCTTTGTGGTTGATATCAAATAAACATTTCAATAAGTGGTACTGCCAAGAGGCCCTCTATTTGAGATTCAAAATAGGCAGATGTCAGTCAAATAAGGCAGTCTCTTGGATATGATGATCTCAAAAGCCAAATCTTAAATCTCACATGGTGCAGTTGGTTCAACAATAGTGTTACACGGCGGGAATGAAATTCACCATATAAAGGCAACACTGCTATTACATTTTGTACTCTCTGTACCTTCTGGATCACATGAAAGGACCACTCCAAATAAAGCACATTCCGATAATTAAGTCGTTCAGTGTCCTGAGATGTCTGTAGCTGGAACACCAATGAAAGCTAAAACACAGTAGAAAAGTACTCTGTATTCAGTCTAAAATAGCATCCAGACACTAATTGTAATGGAATGACTTTGGGGAATGAGGAGAAGAGATGCTGCCTAGGAAACAATAAGGCAAGAAGGGAAGATGCCCCCAAGGAATTAACAGGGAAAGAAATTTAGGAAGGATCCCTCCTAATGGATCCAGCTATTAAAAATGGTGGCAGGAAGTTTGTACTATCAGACTTGCAAAATTTTGTTAACGTAGCCTTAGAATAAAATAGAATTAATTCTCCTACTTAACGTTTCCTGTCTGATTTATCTAGGAGAGTTGACAATAATCTAGGACCTGTGTAACTTTCCCTATGTACACGTAGTTATGTTTTCCCTGGAGTGTTGTGTTTTTTGTCAAATTTGTTTTTAATTACTTTATAATTATAATTATAATTATATCGAGTTCCCCTTCGGGGTGAAGAGAGGCGGGGTATAAATTTAATAAATAAATAAAATTTAATAAATAATAAACCTACATAACATTTTGACTCTATTTATAGCTGACACATAACTTTTTTTGTTTCAAAACAAAACTCATTTGTTTTAAAAGTCCAGCACTTGGAGAAAAAAGGTGTTTAAATTTCAGAAAAACACATTTTAGAGATAATGGCTAAAAGTGTTGCAAGTAATCATTACTCCTTTTAATATCTCCTTTTGATAACTGCTTTTTATTTGTTTGTTGGTGAGTGGTTGTGCTAACAATTGTGTAAGGGACTAGTACAAATGTCACAAAGTAATTACAAATTGTTGTTATATATATAAATTTGCTAATTTTGGAGTTAATACTTAGTTTACATTCCGAGACTGGTAAAAATCCATTCTTGGTTTGTATTTAATCTTGGTTTTAATTACCAGGGAAGGCACTTCCAGCACTTCTGGTACAATAGCTGGCAAAACATTAACTACTGAACTGTTACCTACAATGGGTCTGAAAGAGCTTTATATGTCTAGAACATTTTGACATTTTAACTGTCCTGTTCTGTCCCAGAATGTTGAAAGTGCAGTGTGTACCATGTCATATTCTTCTCCCAATAATGAAATGTTTCCTCACGGTTTTGTCTTTAAGCATAATAAAGCTCTTTACATATCTAAAGGATTTTCATGTAGATAAAAATGTTTGAACATTTAACCAACAATCGTAAAAATATTAAGTGGTTACATTCAATTTGCACACCCAAGTGATACAGTGTTTCATGTGAGAACTACCCAACCAGTTAGCCAAATGTTCTTACAAAACCAGCAATCAATAGCATATTTTTATTCTTTTTTGTAAAAGCTAAGAAAACTTTTGTGGGCGGTGTGGGAACAGGTTCGGAAAGCAAGCTTTAAAACAAAATTATGGTTCGGGTATTGAATGTTTTTGTATCATACTCTTGTAATTGTTTTAGAGATATTTAAGAAATAAATGTCTTTCAAGTGAATAAGATCTGTTTATTATCTGAGATGTCAGAGAGAAAGTGTCATTTCTGTTTACTTCAGCATCTCCGTGGAAAGTCACACAGCTCTGAAAAGGTTCTTTTGTAAGTTCAATTACATTTTAGTTTCTTTTCCTAAATGGGAACAAATATAACATTTAAAGGTCAGGCATCCCTCAGTCCAGCTGCAGAGAGTATTGTATTTTAAGTCTTCAAGAAATGTCTATGTTGAATTTCCTGATTAACTTGTATGGTTTTTTTCCTAATTTAAATCCTTATAAGTGTATTTCTCCAAGAAATAGACAATATTTTTATTTTATTTTTTATATAATCCACTATTTTTTATAAATAACTCAAGGCGGTGAACATAACTTATTTATTTATTCTTGGCTTATTTTCCCTACTTTCTTCCTGTAGCAGCCATTTCTTCTGCTATGATTGGTGTGTGTGTGTGTGTGCGCGCGTGCGCGTATTTATTTAAAAGATTCTACTTTAAAAGTGATTACCCATTTACTATTACATATTTATTATTAATGAGGATAAGAAATGAAAATGTTGACATTATGTTTCTGTTTCATTTTCAGCTGAACCTCTACCTTTAATGGATCTGTGTCGAAGATCAATTCGCTTTGCTCTGGGACGAGAACGCCTGCATGATATAGAAACTCTACCTTTGCCTCAGTCTTTGAAAAATTATTTACAATATCAGTAATATGATTCTAGAGCTCTAAATGGTAGAAATTGTTTACATCAGAATATAAATCTTCATGGTGGATATTTTGAGTGTTATTTAATTATTTTTTACATTTTTTAAAAAAATAAACCATAGCAGAGGATTATGGAGACTACTAAGAAATGTGAAAATGTTGAATTGATTTAGTTCTTTCAGTAGAATAATTGTTGCCTATACTGTTACACAGCCTTGTTATGCAGAATCCAAAGCTTGTTTTCACAGGTAAGAGCCAAATGTGATATGTGTGTTAGGTTAGACCTAATGTTGGATGTGTGCCTGATGTGCAAGAGATGCAAATACAGCTCCCCAAACCAGTGTTCATGAAAGAAGAATATTCTTTTATATAGATCAGAGTATCAGCATGTGAAAGAAATAATCCCTGTTTGACGTTTTTCAAAATTCTGGAATTTAATATGCCAAATAATTAGGGTTCTTACAATATCAATTATGATGCAAAATCCCTTACTCATGCAATGTATTTATTCTCATTTTGGAAGGAAAGTGTTCCAGGGAACACATCACATCTAGTGTGCACCATAAGAAGACATTGGGGATCTTTGTGCACATGGAACATGGAAGCCTCATTGGTACTGCAAGATTGTGATCTCTTACATTTAGGTGCTCAGATGTTTCGGAAAATAATTCTCTTGGTATAATATACCACCTGCCATATTTTAACTTTCTTCTTGTTTTCTAAAGAAACTCAGCTCAATCTACAAATTACTTAAGTTAGTTGACTTTCTAAATTGTTTTTGGTTTTATTTCTTCAGTAGAATGAAATTTGGTCAAATTAATCTTTTTCAGCTTAACCAGTTTTTGTTCAGGTATTCTGGTTCAGACCTAGATTAATTTGTCAAATATCATGCTGCCTTTTTATTCATGACCACTTTATTCTTATTCTTATTTACTTTTTTAGTTCCAAATACCAGATTTCCTGTAATGTGCCTATGGCATAAGAGGGCTTGAATTAATCCACTCCATCCACATATTGAGAAATTCCAGAGCTCAAAAGCTAGCCAGGCCCTCTGCCAGAATCATGTGCCAGTTTCCCATGTGAATATCCAAGGCCTTGATGAGTGTTCCACATGTTTCAGATACCCCTATGCTTTTACTCATACATTTGTGCATATATTTATGTGAATACCTCATTCTCTGAAATTGTTATCTATTTCTAACCATGCCAAATTGGCAAAACACATGTTACCATGGCATCACAGACAAGTACATAAAGGGCAGGATATACACTGCAACATATTTTATTATTTGCCATTCCCATCCTACAGACCCCATGCACTCTATCAGACATCCCTCAGAGAGGCAACACATGGTTCCAGAAACAGGAAAATGTAGCCTATAAATGTCTTGTTTTAAAACTTGCAAGGAACAATAATATGTAACTTTATACAGTTTTGTTTATCTTGACCCACATTGAGTATTACATTTTGAATTTCTTTCTCCAGAATAGAGTGGATTTCTTTTGTTCTTCCATCTTTTTCTCCTTTATTTAGAGTGTGTGTTCATTATGTCAGGATCAACTTATTTTTAAGGGAACTGCTTTTGTTTGTAATTTTTTTCTGCTACATTCACACTTCTTTGCCTGATTATGATCTAGTTTTTAACTGGAAGTTGTTGTAATGGCAGGATATCAAATGTTGATTGAGCTGCCTTCAGCATATTTTAATGTGAATTCACCGAAAAATGAAGATATTTCTAATAAACTCTACTGTCCAAATGACTACTCGTGTATTATGTTTCTTTCCTTTCCTATTCTAAGTTACTTGCATGTATATTATAATAAACCATTTAGTAATTCATTTTTTTCTCTACCTGACCATTTTTGTTACAATATCTTTCATACAGATGCTTTCCCATGGGAGAGGAATGTATAGAACTAGAAACAAGCTGATTTACAAAAAGAAAATAGGCATAAAGTCCTCTGCTTCAGTTTTGAACAGTTTATTTATTAGTAACGTCTGTCTACTCCCTTTGTTCAGTTTTGGCTTCATCCTGTTTTCATTGGCAGAGTTCTCTGTGTCAACCACCCACTTCTAGTACCCTTCATGATACAGGTTGCACTACATTAGAAGCTGAAGCTGTATGGTTTCACTTTCCACTGCTTATAATATTTGCATTCTTTCTCAAGCACAAGTTCTGTTTTATTTTCATGTCAGTTTGCCAATTTAAAAAAGATGTTCAAACTTTATTTTAATCTTTTTTCTCTTAGACAGGAAAGCTTGAAGTTTTTTATTTACAGTTTTTCTGTTTCCTTATACAAAGAGAAACAATTATTCAACGGTTGTTGTGGATAGTTTTTGATCTGAGAACTGAATTGCAGAATTTAGAAATGAAGAAGTTGAAACTTATGTGAAAAGTGTGAATGAAACGAAGCAAATTTATTCAATTTATTCAATATCTTAATAGCTGCTATCATTCACCAATGGTTTTTGAATGTCACCTTTTGTTTGTACTGTACTATAATCCTCTGTTAGGAGATAGAGCTTTTTTTATCTTGGCATGGAACAAACTTTTCTTCCAGTTAATAATAATAGAATAACATGACCCAGGATTAAACTAATTATTACAGATCTATATTTAGCAAAACATTTTTTTCATTTGCATCTAGCTCTCTGTTGAGAAAAATTATAAAAATTATAAAAAGATTTATATGAATATTATTCCTAATCTTATTTAGAACTAGTGAATGAATGTTGCTGATAGCCACTGTATTTTTTTGTTTGTTAAATTTATTTGCCACCTATCTTGCTGTGGGGCTACTCTAGAAAGATTAAAATAATAAAAAGGAAGAATATGAAAGGGTAAACTGAACAAAAGTAAAAAAAATAGAACCATGAAATAAACAGTAAAAAATAAAATAAGAATACCTCAATACAATAACCAAAAAGATGAATGGGTGGAGAGAAGAGCTCAAGAAATGGAAGGTGGAGTCTGCCATCTATCCAGCAGCCACCTCCAGTGTGAAACTCTTCCATTTGGCCCCTACTCTAACCAGCAGAGCCAGGTCTTCAGGCGCTTGTGGGAAGATAGGAGGTTAAGATGTTCCAAAGGATGTGCACTGGAGCAGAGAAGGCACTAAAATTAAATAATAATTACCCTAATGTGCTTGATCTTTTTAAAAAGCATTTACCTTTATAATGTCTATGTCAGGAGTGTCAAACTCAATTTCATTGAGGGTCTCATCAGAGTTGTGTTTGACCACAGGGGGCTGGGGGTGGACATGGCCAGGGTGGATGTAGCCTGCTCAACATTGCTCATTGAGGCTCCATTTTTGGCCACTATAGCCTACTTCAGCACTATGCCAGTCAACAGGCTCTCTTTTCAGCTGTGACAACTTCCTGAAGTCCTCTACCAGAAAAAACAGCCCGGGCCGGCTGCACATGGCCTCCATGAGTTCCATTTTTTCTGGCAGAGAGTTACTGTCAGCCTGTCTATACCACTGCTGGAAAAAACCCGAAACACACAGAATAACTGGAGAACATCTTTACTTCAAATAGCCAAGAACAGGAAACAAGAACTGGGCGCCTCCTGTTTATCCCCCTATGGCTCAGTCACCCCCTCATGCTGCTCCATAACGCTCTGTCCAAACCTTTGTCAATGCTCTGAACAGCTGCAAGTCTGGCCATTAGCTCTGGCCTCACTCCTCTCTCCTCACTAATCCTCCATCTCCCGTATCTCTCTGCCTTCCTCCGTTGCACCCAAAACACATCATCCTCCGACCGCTCATGAGCACGCACTTTTTGGCCTGGCACTGAGACAAGGAAGGCCCCTGCCTGGAAGACTCTGCTGGATGAGTGAGAAAAGGCAGCCAGGCACCAACCAGACCATGGAAAGAAGAAGCAGCCCCAGGAGAGAAAAACTGTAGCTTCCTCAAAAGTGTTGCCTTCTCCGTGTAGTGAGCTGGCCACCACCCCGACAAGCAACCTCCCCATCAGCTGTTTGGCAGGTTGTTGCTTGTCAGCTGTTTTGGTGGACCACCGCTAGCTCCACACGTCTCGTTCCCACAAAAGTATCGATTGCTGTCATCATTTTACTGTCAGCCTGTCTATACTGCTGCTGGAAAAAACAAACAAACACACAGAATGATTCTGGAGAACGTCTTTACTTCAAACAAGAACAGGAAACTGATTGCTAAGAAAATGGTGTCAGGGCTGGATTGCGTTTGCACTTCTTTTAACTGCTGCTGGCTCATTGCATGACATCATGGCCAGTACATCCTGGTTACTAGGTTTCTGCAGCTTCATCTCCGAGTCCTATGGTATCCAGAGCCTGAGAGTTACAAAAACTGAGGTGGAGGGCCCCAACAGAGATACCATGGGCCGATCTTCCACCCTTTCCAGGGCGGCCCTGCAGGCCATATCTGGATTAGCTGGATTCGGCCCATGGACCTTGAGTTTGACACCCCTGGTTTATGTGAAAAATTGTAATAGAATCTGTCCTAGAATTAGCATCTGCTCCATATTTTGTTAGTTCAGACAGTTTCTATCTCAAAAGGATGAAAGAAATGTGAGACAATGTTATATATGAAGTAGAAAACAATAACTCCAGTGTCAGGTTTTATCTGAAATTCATATTCTTTGAAGGGTGCAGAACATACACTTGGGAAAAAATACAATTGATACATAGATCAGTTCATTCCTAAAAGCAAGTAATGTGAGTATAAATAAAAAATGGCTTTAATCTGTTCCAGAAATTCAGCTGACAAATTTAAATATGGCTGAGGGAAATTGCTAATACTTTAAGGTCATTTTTGGGGACATAACAAGTAATTTTACAGGTTTATTATCTCACAAGCAAAAGGAAATATGAGGATTCTGTCTCACTAAATGTAAAGCTATGAGATAGGATAAAGAATTCAGAGTTCTAAACTGCTTAACATGAATGTATGTCTCTTGTATTTTTAATCTTTTTTGGAAAACATATTGTTAGGTTGTTGCATTTTTCTGAACTGTCATTCTTTTTTTGTGCTTTTTTACTTTTAACAACATAGCTGTGTCAGGTAATCTAGTGGAGACAAAATGCTACTAAGATACATGATAGTAAATCTGAATTTTCATCATGGCAATATGTTTAATATTTACCCATTATTTTCATGGAACAATTGCAAATTACTTATTGTGTAGTGTCTTAGGTCAGATTAATGTACTCTTGCTACTGGGGTTTTTTTTCCTAAGACAAGGATAAATTTAGAAATATGTTCAAATCCTAGTTTTGATTCCAGTTTAAAACAGAAAATCATAGAAGCAGCTATGGTAACTCTGTCTGTCTGTCTGTCTGTCTGTCTGTCTGTCTGTCTGTCTGTCTGTCTGTCTGTCTGTCTGTCTGTCTGT
>JANHGC010004701.1:11994-24249 GCA_027560395.1 Boaedon fuliginosus | reverse complement strand
GTACCAGATTGAGAGAGGAGGGGCATGCAAGCCCCTTTTATAGGCAGGAGACCACATCGCCCCCTACAGGTGCAGCAGTGACAGCTGCTGCCACCCAGAGGCACATTGGGGGAAGTACCCAGGGCACACTCTTGACTGTGACAGAGTCGCCTCTCCTTGAATTACTATAGTGATGATGCAATCTTGCCACAGCCATGTCTGGCTGTGGTTTGCCATGACCATCTGCTGGCCCTAAGAAACTGATCTGCTGGGCTGCCACAAGTAACTGGTAAACATTTAGCTTTATGAATCCAAAACTGTTCATTGTACTACAATCTGCTCATTGTATTCTAAACAAAGTAATGCATAAAAACACCTACATTGTAGCTCCTTATCCTAGAATCCGTTTGCACATTTCCTCTGTAAAGGGACCTCCAACTTTTTCCACATATGCTTTGTGACAACTCTGTTATACAGTTTGTTTCATGGCAGCTGTGTTTTTACTTTAAGTTAGGCAATGTATTTTAAGACAGTCAACTCTTAAGAATCTCATTGCCTTCCTTTTGATTTCCTTTCTGTCACTTTGGGAAGCGTGGAAGCTAGCATGCTGCTGCCCCATTAAAGATAATCCATTTTGAACCACTTGTAAGAAATAATCCCTGGCATCTTGGTACACTGGAAACTTGAAAAACTCAGGAGGATCTTCAGCCATCACAACATATGTGCACACTTCAAAGTCAAGCATACACTAAAGTAGAAGCTTGGGCACCCCAAGGATAAAACACCCAGAGACTGAGCAACATGGTATATGAAGTACAATTCAGTGAACCATGTGCAGATCTGTATATCGGGGAAACAAAACAGCCACTTCACGAGCGCATGGCACAACATAGGAGAACAAACACATCAGGACAAGATTCAGCAGTCAACCTGCATTTAAAAAACACAGGCCACTCTTTTGAAGACAACAACATCTGTATTTTGGACAGAGAGGATCACTGGTTTGAAAGAGGCCATCTATGTCAAAATCAAACAGCCCTCTCTCAACAGAGGGGGAGGGATACGGCATCATCTATCTCCAATCTACAACACAGTCCTTTCACCACTTCCATGAAGGCTCCGCACCAATTTGCACCACTCAGCTGATCATGATGACACAGATAAACCTCCAGGTTATCTTAACAACCCACTAAAAGAATGCAAATGTCCAGCTGTCTGCAAAGAGTATAAATCCTTCCATCCAGTCACAGTTGAAGAAGAGTTGAAGAAGCTTCTTGGATGAGAAGTGAAATGTCTTCAAAGAAAAGCCAGAAAGTTCAGTTGCTAAAGCACCTTTGCTAAAGCACCTTTAGCTTTTGCTAAAGCACCCTTCTCAAAAGCAGAACCCATTCTTGTGTTAGTTTTGTAGGTTACAGCGACGGCGTGAGGATGGGGTGTTCTCTTCCAAAGCCTCTGCACCTTCTGAAAATGAGTTTGTTTTACTTGTTCGCTTTAGTAACAATTTGGTGTTTCTTTATATAATGATGCACTGAGCCCAAAACGTTCACCATCACCAGTATAAGCCCACCTGTTCCTAAAGAATGAAAGTGCAATACCAAAATTTACAGTGTTTTCTTTTTTTCTGCATATTCTTGTGACACCGAGCAGAGTGCTAACGAAGGCAATATGTTGGAAAACACTACTGGGGCCAAGGCCTGGAAGTAGGAACCAGCTGTTCCCTATTCTTTAGGCTCGGCAGATGTGCCTGGTGAAATGCTGGGGGACAATTTTTCTCATTGATATGAGCAATAAGGCATGCAGATCTTTCCATCTCATTTCTATAAAATGCCTTCTGCCTCAACTCAGCCTTGCGAAGCTATTGCTGCCCTCAAGGGAAAGAGTGGAAGAACATTCATTTGGCTTCCCAGCTGTGGCACATGCTGCTTGAAGATGCATCCTCAGCCAGTGACTCCAGAGGGTGTCTTGGACGCTCAGAGCACTTCAAGGAAGAACATCTGAAATGCCACACCAGGACAAGCCTGCGTTTTCCACGTACCTAGAGTGACTCATACCCTGGCTGGCTATTTGGTCTCCCCCATGTCCTGGTGCAGTGCCAAAGCTTTTCAAACAGGATTTGTCTTTTATTAGATTGCACTCAAGTGAAGCAAAGGGCACCATTTCACTGTAAATCAAGAGAATGGGCTTTACTTAAGCCCAGATAATTCTGAGCAGATCCTTATAGGTAACAAAAAAAAATGTGATTCCTCTTAGCTTCCATGTCATTGCACTGAGAGGCTTGCCTTTGAAAAGCTGCTTACTCATAATAAGAGCTGACATTTACACAGAGCTTTGCATTTTGAGAGATCTCTACAAACATTAACTAATTAATCCTGAAAGCTGTGCTGTGACACAGGTAAGAGCGGTTCTGCTTGAAAGAGAGAAGAGAGAGCAGGCTGTCCTAGGGCTCTTTTTTTCTTTTTGCCTCTGTTCATAGCGCAGGTTGGAGTTGCTTGTAGTTCAGCTTATGGGCTGAGGAGAATTCCCCAAAAATATAGCTGCCGGTCAGGTAGTTCCATGTTGATTCTACTAATGGCAAAGGGGAAGGAAGGAGAAGGAGAAACAGGCACAAGGGTTACACAACCACAGCAGGTAGCTTCTGGCTTCCCTTCCTGGGCTCAAAAACAAAGTAGGTATGATACTGGTTGCTATTTGGATAACATTTTACGCACAGAGTAAATACTTTGGCTGATCTGTTTATGGAACAAAAGCTGTATTCTCCATTTGCTTTCCCACATCCAGAATCAGAAATATGGATGGCCTTGCGATAGAATCTGGAAAACATGATTCTGGATGTGGGGCGAGAAATATACAGTTCCTTGGATTGGAGGTTACCTTGCCTTTTGTGACTTGAATGTGAAGTGGGGCATAGATTTGTCTGGTTCAGTACATAGGAAGGAAGGACCACCCATGGCCCTCCTAATATTGGCTTAGGTTGGAGATGAGGTTGTGTGGCTAAACTGCTGGCACCCAATGAAGAAGTGCCAAGGCATAGCTAGTCTTAGCAGTGGTTGCCTGGCAATACCAAAAGAGTTCTCCGGCATGGCCAACTTGGTGACACCTATTGCTCATGTCTCAACACTAACTTAACTAACTTGCTTAAGAGTAATTTCTTTTTGATGCCCTTCCCTGAATTGCTGAGGAGGGGATGAGAACTAATCTGTTGCCTGACTCTTCAGATGCCTGGCAGTATATTGCCCATCTCCTAGGCATGGCCAAGGATTGAGGGCTCAGTACTTTCTCTAATATATCAACTAATGTGGGTCACTCTCACTCACTGGAACAAGACTAGAATAAGTCCCTGGCTCATACAGTATAACCAGAGATATGTACATTAGGTGATATCCCCATGTCTTAACCGGGTGTCTCTTCCAATCCTTATGCATCACCATTGAGTAAGATGTCTGCTGGAAAGGGTTCCCCATGGCTTTAAATAATGCATGAGCAACCTGAGTTATAGTAGGAGTCACATGTGCTCTATTGATTGCATTGCTGGCCCCATTCCCTGATCCAGTGTGTTTTGGTTATGAAGCACCTTGCAGTCATAGTATATCAACAGGTATCATGGAAGTGATGCTGTGGCCATCAATAAATCATGCATAACCCAGATAGAAGAAAAAGAGACCTGTTGCCTGATTGCTTAGAACAGGGCTGTCAAACTCCTGGGGCCCAGATGCATCATGTGCTGGCCATGCCCATGCCCAGTTTAGTGAAGGGGGGAAAAGTCCCAATACATCATGCAATGCTGCCATGATGATGTGAGTTTGACACACCTGGGCCTAGAAGGATAGATTAGTGCTGTTTTAATTAAGATCCCTGTAGACAAGTTGGACTTAGAACATAGAATCATGGTGTTGGAAGGGACTTCAGAGGTCTTCTAGTCTAACCCACTGCTCAAGGTAGGAACCTTATGCCATCCTGGTCAAATAGTTACTCAATCTATTTTTGAAAATCTCCAGCAATGGAGAACGTACAACTCCAAGAATCACGCTATTCCATTGATTGTTCCCACTGTCAGAAAATTTCTCCTTACTTCTAGGTTGGATCTCTGTTTAACTAATTTCCACCAATTACCTCTTGACTTGCCTTCTCATGCTTTGGAGAATAAATTGATGCCCTCTTCTCTGTGAATGTCCCACAAGTACTAGAAGTACTAAAAGACAGCTGTTAAGTCACCCCTAACTCTCCTCTTCAAAAGGGTTGACATACCTGGTTCCCTCAATGGTTTATTTATTTTATTTATTTATTTTTATTTGATTTATACCCCGCCTCATTTCCCCGGTCAAGGTTCATCGTACGATTTAGTCTCCAGATCCCTTATCATTTGGGTTGCTCTTATCTGCACTCTTTCTAGGTTCTCAGCATCTTTTCTGCATCATGGTGACCAGCACTATATCCAGTATTCCAAGTGTAGTCTCAGGAAGAATAAAGCGATATTATCATTTCTTGTGAGCTTGATGCGGTCCAGGACTTCATTGGCTTTTTTTGGCAACTACATCATACTGCTGGCAAAGCCCCATCCACGGGATGCAGGCAGCACATGAAACCAAGTCCCCTCCAATCCGCAGAAAAATGTCTCTCCATGGAAACAATCTCTGATGCCCAAACATTTGGGGGGCAATGCACTAGGACACCAACATTACTCTCACAGTTGCTATTAAATTTTCCTGAAGAAGCGTATTGTGTTTCCCCAAAAATAAGACCCTGTCATATATATATTTTTGCCACCAAAAAAGGCACCAGGTCTTATTTTCAGGGGATGTCATCCACTGACTAACCTCTTAGTTAGGGGCACACATATATTTGGCACACGGGTAAAAATCAAGCTAGGTCTTAGTTTCAGGGGAGGTCATATTTTCAGGGAAACAGGGTAGGACCTTACTTTTCTCACCACTGAACTTCATCTTGTTGGACAGGGTACAATGCTAGATTAATGTACATGACCTTCAGAAGGAAAATGGATGGAACGCTGGCAATAACATTAAAGTTGTGTGCTTTTGTGTGTATCGATGCACTTTTGGGCTTAGGCACAAGTTTGATCGGCAAAGAAGCCGTTTCCAAATTCTTCTGTTTATTATACCTAGAGATTCTAGACCCGCTTCCAATTCTAGAGTGAGAGGACCTTGACCAAGCAAATAATCGCCCTTTTGCCCAAACCAAGGCAATCCAGATGGAAATGACAGTGTTTGAATTACATGCCCAGAGCTAAGCACTTTTATCATTCTTGTTATTTTAAGCACATCTGCAGATGAAAGGCTTTCATAAAATCCTGAAGCTGGAGGCTAGACTGGCAGTAGCAAAAAAATGTTAGAATGAAATGGCAAACCAATTGTATGCTGTTAAAAACTGCACGGACAGGTCTATATTATCACGGGAAGCTCTGTTTGACTCAAGGGTGACATTAGACAGGGATCAGCATCTTTTCTTGATGTGTTCCCTGTTTTCTCATGTAACTTTGCCTTCGGATATCACTGAATCCTTGAAATGGATTGGAAATAGGCCAGACATTTACTACTTACTTATCCTAAAGACTGCTGATTTTTTTTTTGTTTTTGAGTGGAGCTTTTATTGAATTTTTTTTTATTCTTAACCTGGGAATCTCCAAAGGTGGATTTTATATTAGAGGAAGATAGATTTTTTTTTAATGTAGTTTTTCTAAAACATTTGCCACTCACTAGGGTTTTTTAAATAATTTTTCTTGGCACCCTGGCTGCAGTTTAGCTACTTCACCATTGCTAGTTACATATCTCTACAGACTATAGTCCATTAAAAAGACCAGTCTAAATTCTTGACAACTATTTATTGATCTCATGTTTTCAAATGCAAGATTCTACCTGAATCAGGATCAAGGGTATCTGAGGTGCAAGCATAGCAATTTGCTGGGCTTCCTCCCCTCCTCCATTTGATTAAAAATAAAGCTATATCAGATTTTCAATGTGCATGAAAGAGGACCATGGAGAGAATTTTACTCATTTGGGCAATAGCAATAGAACTTAGACTTATATACTGCTTTACAGTACTTTACAGTCCAGCTCTCTCTAAGCGGTTTTACAGAGTCAGCCTATTGCCCCCAACAATCTGGGTCCTCATTTTACCAACTTCAGAAGGATGGAAGGCTGAGTCAACCTTGAGCCAGTGGGACTTGAACTGCTGGCAATCAGCAGTCAGCAATCAGCAGAAGTAACCTGCAGTACTGCACTCTAACCACTGCGCCACTACAGCTCAATAAATATTAAACAGAAAAGAGATGTGAAAAGTCTCTTCAGCCATCCTCATTTCAACTCTGGATAGCTCGTTACTTCGACTTAATATTAGAGTTGTGATTGATTGATTATATGCCATCAAGTCAGTGTCAACTCTTAGTGACCACATAGATAGAATGTTCTGTCCAATATTTTTGGATCACCTTTTGATTGATAGGCCCCTGAGGCAATGTGCTATCCAAAAATGCAAAAACAACAAAAACTAAAAAGAAGAAGCTTTTTAAAAACCCCTTCACACAAGGTAGCAGAAAGAATCTGAGTGTAAAAGTGGTAATCTCTATTAACCAGTTATGAAATTAAACAATAGTTAAACAAAATGGAATCTTAGCTGCCCACCAATAAGCAAACAATGAAGATACTAGATAACTTGCTTTGGGAGATAGTTCTATGGTTGAAATGCCAACAGCATTAAGTTTTATAACTATACAATAAAACAACTGAAGAAAAAATAATTCAGGGTGGCAAAACAGTGCTTTAATACATAATCGCAGAAGCCTACAAACCTCCAAATACCACAAATGGAATGCCTATGCCCTCCCAAAGTTGGTGTTAAATTCTAATTGTTAATGGGACAGAAGATGCATAATTCAGGGGTAATCATACAAGCTTCGGTTTGCCTTGACAAAAAGATATTTGGACAAGGGGTGGGGGATATGATAAATATTTTCAAATCTTTGAAAAGTGTCATATCAAAAGCACTCAAGACCTGTGTGCAAAGCATGGAATGATGGTCTTAGATTTAAATGAAGTAGATTCTGATTGAATATTAGGAGGAACTTCCTACAAGTAAAAGTAGTTCACAGTGGCTCTTCTTTACTGGATATGATCAAGACTAGAAGAGATAGATGTAACCAATTGGGAAGCTGTCAGCATCTTAGATCAGCTACGGGGAAAAAAAAGGGTAGGGAATTCTTAGAATCTAGGCACCCACATAAATCAGCCATCAATAGACACATAGAGGTAAATCACATTTACAAGCCTTTTAAAAGAGATAATAAAACTTTTAAAAGAGATAATTGTAAAAAGGCCCAGAAAGGGAGGGGGAGACCAGAACACGTTTCCTCCACCAGCAATACCCAGATAAACAGGGATTAAATAAAAACCAGAAATTTGAATAAACTCCAGGAGATCGTGAAGGACAGAGGAACCTGGCTTGCTATGATTCATGGGGTCATGAAGTGTCAGACATGTCTTAGCAATTGAACAAGAGCAAAATACCAGATAAACAATCAAGCCAAAAACAATACCCTGATCAAGGAACTACCAAGCAGAAAAGCACACGCCACCAGTAGTAGCAGGACATGCGGCTGTATATAAACAGGGGGCAAACACCCCCCACCCTCACTGGCACAGATGATATAACCTATGTAATGAAATGCCTGCAAGCAACAAGCTCAGAAAGCACCAAGGACCCCATAGAACAAACAGCCAGCCATCGGTCTAGGAATTTTAATCCATCTTTAATCTGGATTCTTGGATTGAGCAGAAAGTTGCTTTTGATACCTAAATGACCTGCTCCAACTGTATAAATCTAATTCTATCAAATAAAGAAATACCCCCCACCCACCCCCAAAAAAGCTTAAATGAACCCAAATCCATGTCTTTGAAATAGTTTTAGAAAGATTGTTCTTGCATTGGAGTGAGCCGATTGGAATTCCTCCCTTGCACTAAAATGCAACACTCTCATTTGCCCACTAATTAAAAAAAAAGAAAGAGGAAGGGATGGGCTCTATTACCAATCAGATCACCCATTTGGGGCTTAAATTTAAAATCTTGTGAAGATGCACATGAAGTCTTGCTCGCAATATAAATTGGATTGGTGCCAAACATAGCACCAGAAGTGTTCAATAATGAAATACAGCTGTCTCTACTGGCATTTACCCATGAAAGTTGGTCTTTTTTTCTCCCCTTTTAAACTTAGAAATGCTGACCAAGAGAAATCTGGGGAATGAAAACATTTATTTTCCAAGGGAGGGAGGCGTCTGTGAACTGCAACCTAAACATTCACTTAACATCGGAACATTCCATAAAAATAATTTATAACATAATTTCTTTTTAGAAGTACAGTTCAGCAGAGGGCTTTTCAAAAGCTTTGGCTGAGAACTTGGCCTATGAATCTATAAGTCTTAATTACCAAAATGCTTTATATACCTTTTGGAGGGAGTTTTAGCAAAGCATATCAAAGTAAGTATCTGGCTTTTTTTTCAGTTTAAGGCTCAGGGTAGCAAGGAATTAAATATCAGGACTGACATTCCTTGGCTAGCTGGACCAGGATATTTTGCTGGTAGAGCAAGAAATGGTATATACATATGTGCGCCCAAACATAACCATGTACATATTAAAATGCATAACATTCAAGAACAGAAATTAACAACTTCTGACTGTCCCTGAAACAGTCTCCCTCCCTCCCTCTCTCCCTCCCCCTCCGTCTCTGTCTTTTTATCTCCCTTTTGCCTATCTATGAAAACCCCATCTATCTACATCAGTGTTTCTCAAACTTTTTTGGTTCACCGCTCCCTTTTAGAAAAAATTGAATGCTTAACACACACACCCTGCCAAGCCTCACCCTCTGGGGGTGTGAGCTGCCCAAGCCCTGCCCCCGGAATGCCCCGCTCGTTGCCTAGCCCCGAGTAATGGTGAGGACATAGAGGACAGGAATATATGCCGCGCTGGCACCACTCTGACTCATGCATTGCTAACAAACACGCGGGAAGTTCTCAGTCAGAAGCCCCTCCCCTCCCTTGGCTCATTGCGCAGGCACAGCATGGGAGCCGGCTGAATCTTCTAACACCCACCGATTGGTTCCTGGTGCCCCCTAATTCCATGTGGAGCTTCCAATGCCCCCTTAGACTGCTCCAACACCCCTTAGGAGGTGGTACCACCCACTTTGAGAACCACTGATCTACTTAATAATAATAGATTAGATAATATTGCCCAGCATTTTATTTAAAAATTATGGGGGGTTTTTTGTCCAAAAGAAGAAATAAAGGAAGGATGGTAAGTTCCATATAGACTTCTGGATTCCTTAGATTCCTCAGTTCCTCCAAAATGGGGGGAAGATTCTGTCAGGGTTAGAGGTTGGGATCTTGGAATCAACTACATAACATAGGGTTATGAATAAAAAAGGTTTATTAGGAAAAAGGGAAGTATGCCTCAAAGAGACAGTTCAGGTAGGGTATCCAGAAAAAATATGCTTGGGAGGAGCATGCATGCCCCTTGTATATGGGGTGAGCTACATCTCCCCCTATAGGTGTTACACATGTGCAGCACTGTCGAGTGCTGCCACCAACAGGTGACAATGGGGGTAGAGCAGGAATGGATTTTATACATGACAGATTCAGTAAAGATTCATACAGCAATTATATTAAACACCTCTCAGATCCTTTGCAAATTTCGATCTTCAAATGTATCTTAAAGTGTGAATGAGGTATCCCCAAAGTTTCAAGTTTCTCTGAAGCTGCAACATTTTCATTGTAGAAAATGGAAGGCAAGAAGGAAGGTATAAGGAACTGCCTGATTTCAAGGAATTCATACAAATCTAGCTGGTTCCAAAGCCATTTTGCACAGGGACTTCCAGGAAACAATAATTTTGACTAAGTAATCAAATAGTTTTTATGTTCCTGTTTGTTTGCTTGTTTATTTACTTTAATAAGATGAATTTCCTTCAGTAAAGTGGTCTTATTTTATGTAATTTTGTATTTATGTAATTCTGCATTGCAGAAGTACAAATGTCAAGAGGTGATGGCATTTTAACTTATTTGTCAGATCATTTCACATATTGATTAGTTTAAAATTATGTATGTTTACATTGAAATTTTAATAAATGAATTCATAATTCATTTCTATCTGGATATTAGATGACCTAAATACCTGACTTTATATGAGATACTTTTCAATGTTCTGGTCAGCCACGCATTCAATGTACAAGCTAAAGCGTTATTAGCTAGTAAATTTAATACCCCACCATCCAAATCCCTTGGAGCAAGAATAAGAAGTAGAGTCACTTGGTTGAGTTGGGCAGCTTTAGAAATTGAATTAATATTGACTTATTAATTCCATTTCTATAGCTGCCAAACTATACTGGAACTTTATTATTAACTATATTCTAACTGAATTAATAATAATAATAATAATTTATTGAATTTATACCCCACCTCTCTTCATCGAGGGGAACTCGAGGCGGCACAACACTACAATTAAAACATCATCCTATACAGTAAAAACATTTCAAAACCACATTCATCAACAGTCATATCATTTAAAGAGAGGTGGGTAGTCAGTGATCAGGTCCAAGCTTGACGGCAAAGCCAGGTCTTGACGGCCTTGCGGAAAACAGGCAGACTTGAGATGGTCCTAATCTCCGTGGGGAGTGAGTTCCACAGGGACGGCGCTCCCACAGAGAAGGTCCGCGCCCGCGGACCCGCCAATTCAATAAACATATTTAATAAATTGATTCAATCCTTCTCTTGTGGGAAATGGGTGAACAGTTTACGTAAAGGGAAACTTTAACCACAGTTTATGATGATAATTTAGAGTATTTAGTTCATAAGACAGGTGGAAGAGGGGATTGGAAGAGAGGGGAGCTGAAGGCATCAGAGCTGTACCTAGTCTATAGCTGTCAGCATTCTGAGTAATGCACCCACCAAAAGCAGAACTCCGAGGCAGGTAGATTCCTCAAAAAACATGTTTATTGGATACATCATATTGGCCCAGCCAGTGAAAACCAACTCTAAAAATTCCCATGGTTTTCATCTAATTAAAAGATCAAAAGTTCCCCCTCCCAGATGTCACTGGTCCCATTGTCCAATGAAAGTAGCTGGCAGGCTGCTTGGTCGCTCATCGTCTCCTTTCACAGCCACCTGTTAAGATGTTCTTGGTTCTCACAGGAAAACTTTTTGATGGTTAGCCTGTTTATCTATTTCCCCCTCCCCCTTTCCCTCTCATGGTTCATGGCAACTATGAGGCAGGAAAAAAGATGGCTTCAGCCGAGTTTGCTTCAGAGCTGACAATAGCATCATCAAGAAGGCTCTGATGACTTCATCAAATATGATAAAGTCAACAGTTATGGATCATGTAAGGTGCTGTCATTTTCTGGTTCCAATAAATGGTTAAACTTTCCAGTCGTCGTCTCACAGAGGAGGAAGTGATCCAGATACATAAACAAAATCTCAGAGGTGTTTCTTTGCTTTTACTAAGCATTGCTTTACTAAGCACGAGGCCAGTCTTAACTTGTCTACCATCAAAGAGAATATTTTACATTTTAAATGCAACTAGTTAAACATTAAAGTAATATAATCAAAAAGATAATCAAAGGGTTTTTTTAGTGTTTTTTTAATTTCAATCTTTATTTAGGTCATAGAGGAACATACAACATCAATAAGAATTCCCTAATTAACTAATTGCATGAAGATAAAAAAAATTCAACATCTAACAAACAACAATAACAGCTGCCTTTGTAGTAAAATGGATGAAACTATTGATCATTTGATCAGTGGCTGCAGCAAAATTTCAACTGGTGTCGTGACTGAGTTGCTAGTATTATTCATTGGAAATTTTGCCAGAGGTTTGGATCTGAATGTAATAAAAATTACTGGAACCATCAAGAAGGTTTTAGAAAATGAAAAGAAGAAAGTCTGGTTCATTGATGTTGCTATTCTGAGTGAAGCTAAAATTGAAGAAAAACAATTGGAAAAACAATCCAAAATATCAAGACTTGTTGAATGTTTATGGAAAAGAAATCTGTTGTTATACCAGTCATGATTAGAGCCCTTGGAGTGATACTTAAAGGATTTCTTTGAATATCAATATATCAATATCTGGAAATATTGAATTTAATTTTAATAATAATAATAATAATAATAATAATAATAATAATAATAATAATAATAATAAAAGCCATAATAATAATAATAAAAGCTCTGAGTACCGTCAGCCAGGCAGTGTTGACTGGCGGGGCCATGGGCAAGGGCCTTCTCTG
>JANHGC010004700.1:6849-19211 GCA_027560395.1 Boaedon fuliginosus | reverse complement strand
GTTGTATCTCATGATTCATGATGAATGTATTTATGATTCATCACATATATCTTTCATGTACACTGAGAGATCATGCACCGAAGACAAATTTCTTGTGTGTCCAATCACACTTGGCCAATAAAGAATCCTATTCTATTCCATTGGACCTGTGCATTTGGTTTTTCCTGTCTAAGTGCAGGATCTTACTTTTCTCACCACTGAATTGCATTTTGCTGGATACAGCTCAGTATTCAGGTCTGTCAAGGTCTTCGGAATCGAGTCTCTCTTCCAAAGTGATGAATTCCTCTTCTATGCCTTCTTCTAGATCATTTATGAAGACGTTGAAGAGTACTGGGCCCAAAACAGAACCTTGAGTACTTCATTACATACTTTCTTCCATGTAGATATAATACCATTGAGGACTATATGCTGGGAGCATTTGGTCAGTGAATTGTGAATCCATCTGCTGGTGATACTGTCTATCCCACATTGTTCTATCTTATCAAGAAGTAGGCTGTGGTCTACTTTGTCAAATGCCTTACTGAAGTCCAAGTATACTGTGTGGACAGAGGATTCTAGCAAAGCAAGTGTCTCTGGAGAGAGTGGAGGACAAAAATAACAAAAGAAGGGTTTATTGTTTTCATTTCAATTTGGATCAAATATTCGATCTTATTATTTCAATTCATAACGTTGATTTGATTTGTATTGTCCTGTTATCTTCTACTTTCATGTTTGCAGGGAAATTTTTAGAAATATGTATAGAGTTGTTTGAGGAGTGGGCAACCTTAAAAGTGGAATGAATGAAAGAATGAATGAATGAATGAATGAATGAATGAGAATGCTTTCAATATGTAGAATTTGGATGAAGTTAACATAGAACCAATTCTGATTAATATTTTTTTCTGTAATACTGACTACCATTTAGACATTTCATAGAGAGAGTTCTTGTCAATGAAGTATATTTTGGTTCTGTTTCTGGGAACTGAGAGAGGAAAAGTTTAATACTCCATCCAGAAGTGAAGATTTCCATAGGCATCTTGCTCAGGATTCACTTTAATACAGCTGTGTTATATGTCTTGATGTACTACGAATTTAGCTTTCAGATATGCTTTGCGTATCTTCCACACACACTGTGTGACCTCATGCTGTTTCTGTAATATATACATGGAATGGAATATATAGGGTTTCCTTCTACCTGACAGATTGTAGGACTCTTTGTGGAAAAATGGCGCTGAAATTACATCAGTGCCTCCTTTCTCTGCTTGATTCTTGGTATAATATATTCTGAGCATCAAGACTGTTATGCCATGCAGCTGTGATGCTCTTTTGTGGACAGGTAGGTATGGCTTTGGTGCCCATGCTTTAAATCCAAGTGGCATCTTGCATATGTGCATAAGGGGGCGTGCATAAGCGCACCAGCGTGCCTACCGTCCCTGTCCCCATTTATCTGGATTTACTTCCTTTGTTCATGTTTATGTTTATACTTATACCTGCCATCTTGTACATGTTTGACAAATAAAATAAAAAATAAAATAAATGTTTTTCTTCTACTTAAGAATTTTTATCTCTCTTTTTCTGATTATATAGAATTGCCTCTCTGTGTGCGTGTTTGTGTTTGTGTTTGTGTGTTTGCAAAAGAGAGGAGGAAGAAGAGGGTCTTTGCACCTCCTCTCTGTTGTATTAATTTTCCTTCCCAAAGGTGTTCTCTCTATTTGATTGTGATGTTTTCACAGGACTCAGCATTTCTTTTCCATCCCAACTGTAGCTTGGAGAGAGTTAGTTAATGGTCCATTAAAGATATTCAGAAAGTACCTTGGTGGTTATCTAGGAAAAAAAGAAAAACATCAACAATGGGAAACTTTTAAACAAAAGCTTTCAGTAAGCATAGCAATAGAGACAGAAAATTATCTTGTTGCGGTTCCTGCTTCTGTGGAAATGCTTCATGCTTTCCATGAATGGAAAATGGGCCAGAATGAAATGCTAAAAATTTCATAGATTCCTTATGTAACTTTTGATCAATTGCTATGATTTTTAAAAATATTTCGGTTTTACAGTATAAGCAAAAATGCTCAATATGACTATTTTTTTATCCTTGACTTATACTGGCTGGAGGTGGATGTGTATCACAGTGCAAACCTAACCACAGAGAGGAATATACTTGCTCTCCATGTATAGTTTACAAAGGCAAACTTGAGAATGGGGGTGGGGGGGAAGAGATTTCTCTTTTCCTGAAGCCCTGATGACCCCAATATCCTGTCTACCAATTATGAATATGGGGATCTTTGGCCATTGGGCTAAATTGTGTGCTCGTAAATAAAGTCAGCGTTACAGATGTCATATACTGTACCTCCAGTGTTTTTCATCCAGGGGAAGCTGAATTATTTCATATATTTAATTCATTAATTTAATTTAATTCATTAAATTAAATTAAATAATTACAAATGTATCCAGGAAATTATAGGTCAATCAGTTTGACATCTATACCTGAGAAAATCCCAGAAAAAGATAATCAAGCAGAGGATTAGTGAGCAGCTAGAAATGAACAAGATGATTACTAGAAGCCAACATGTTAAACATAGATCAAACCTTATATTTTTCTTTGATAAAGTGACTAAATTAGCAGACCAGTGAAATTCTGTGGGCATAGTATACCTGGACTTCAGAAAGGCATTTGACAAAGTAGGCCTGATGTGGGGCAGACTAATTCACATTAAAATCTATAGAATATGACTGGATTATGACAAAAGGACAAAACTGAATCCTCACTTTTTAAAGTAACGTTTTCCTGCTTAATAGTCTAAATATCATCAAAAGTCTATCCTGTCATTTACGGTGGGTTGCATTGTTATGTCCTGGCATGCAATTCCATATATCCTCAGGGCTATCATCTTGGCTGTACTAGGTTTAAGGAAAGAGACTGCTGGGCAATTTAGTTCTTCTGTATATGAACAACATCATAATTTTACTTGACCAGTTTAGACTAGCACATAATCAAGTCTAGAAGTCTAAAGAATTACATACAATTCATATAGTTTGTGCAATAGTTTTTCTAAAATAATCTTGCATCAGGTGGTACAACTGAGTAAAGCTTACAGCACAAAACCTCCCATTCTTGGTATAGATAATATATACCAGATTACCTTTCTTATCCACGATCAAATCATAGTTGATATTATGAAGGGGCCTGGCATTGATTAACAGCCACAGCAGACCTAAGACATAGTGAGAGAGAACCAATTGCCATCTGGTTGAAAAAGAAACCAGATGTTAGAATGGGCACTACTTGCCTAATTCCAAATTTTCTTAATTGCTTTGAAAACTCCCAGATGATATCTCCTCCTATTTTCTCCACTTGCTTAACTCCTTATCCAGAGAAACAAGGGAGTAATAATATGATACCAAGGAAGGATACATTTTTGACATTGAGCCTAATGAAATAGAGGTTTCACAATTCAGAATAGGTTAGCTATGGAGTAAAGCCACCAACATTTGCAATTGTGGGATGTGATTTTGATACCAACATCTGAGCGGTTTTCTTCTCAATAGTTCCTTTTTTGTTCCCTTTCCCAATGAAGGACTCACTTTAGTGCTACTGTGGCAAAAAATGTTTTCATTCTCTTCTTCTCTGCATGTGCAATAGGGCCATGCCATTATTCCTCTAACTGTGGATATTGTATTTAGTGGAGCCCTGGAACGCAAAGATGTAGAAAGAAAAAAAAAGAAGAAAATATTCTGTTTTTTGTAGATCAGATGATTTTTTCAGCAGCTCACACATAGGAAATCTGGAGATTCAGATCGTGTTTCATTCCCAATAGAATCAAAACGAATATATGATTAATTGTACTGGTTCTGAGGGCAGAATATACAGTTCAGTTCAAAAATGTTGCCCAACCAACTCACTTAATCTACTTCTCTCTCACTCTCTTGCACATATATCATAGCTAACATTATAACCATGTAATGCCACATATTTTTAAACACTTTCTTGTTTTCTTAGTAAACTCTGGTGTGAGAACTTTATGTCCAGTTCCTAAATCTCAGCAGTTTCAGATAAGATAAAGCAGAGACATGATTAATTCCATGATTAATGACCTTGGAAGAATTTGAAGGGATATGGGCTTATTTTTTTTTAATCTAAACTGAGTTGGGAAGTTGACCATTATTATAAACATGGTTCCAGTCATTGTTGCTTGGTGAATTTGCAGGCTCGATAAATTTCCATCCAGCCAATCATCTGTTAGTATTAAATATCAGTGTATATCTTGCCTTGGAGAAGGGATGATCTACTTTCTCCCAATAATTCTGGCCACTCCTTTACATATAAGGGTGCATAATTGAGAAAGTGATTTTAAATTAAAAACTGACTTCAGAAATGTGTTTTCTTTTTAAACTGAACATCATGTGTCTTTTAACTGAAGGGTAGGTATGATCTCAGTTTTGAAAAATGGGTAAAACTTTGATGTCAGAAATGAAGAATCTTTTTAATAACGTTCATTTAGAAATGCAGGATGCTATATCAGATCAATGACCTGCATTTGGCCATAAACTCAGGATTCTGAGGCAAGTAGGATTTAACTAAGTAAGGTCTCCTAAGAGTTAAGATTGATTCCTGGTGTTTACACAGACATATTCATGTTGTTTTCTTGGCACAAAATGGAAATGAATTTCCATTACCTTCTTCCTTGTTTTCCTAACTTCCCAATCTAATTTACAGCTCTGGTATTCCCTGGAGGTATCAATCTGACTACTAATTAAGCCTGTCTTTAGGCTAGCTGAAATGATTTTACTGATCTATTTGAAATTATCTCTATGTTTTTCTTGTGTCCCTCCTATTATCCCCCTTTTCCAGATAAATTCCTTTCAAAAACTCTTTCAAAAAAATCTTTTTTACAATCTTTAAAAATATTGTTTAGTGTAAAACTGCATAGTTCATTACATTCTTGAGGTTATCATGATGATTGTCAAAGTATTTCCGGGCTTTGGATAACAGAATCCAATGCATTTGTCCATCTGTCCGTCCATCCATCCATCCATCCATCCATCCATCCATCCATCCATCCATCCATCCATATCTCTCTCCCTCCTTTCCAAAGCAAATTGAAGTAAAGGAACCTTGACTGAACAGAAATCCTAAAAAAAATCAGATGGATTCATAGCAAATCTGCTATGTTTTTTTTCACCAGGGACCCCTCAGAGGGGGTCTGTCATGAGAGAAAAGAATAAATAAAAATCCCTATGTCCATAACTAGGAAACAAATTCTGCACAGCGAGCAAGATAGGCTGAAGCTCCATTTAATAGTAGAGGGCAGTGTTTATAGCCTTAGCTAATGCTAATTAATGGTTTTCTTTAAAATGCTCTGTAATGTCCCTGCAAGATTAAGGGATTAAGATTAAGATCCCAGTTGGTCTGAGATGTAACTGATAAGCATTTGTCAGTGATTTTGCCAACACAATGCAAGAAAAATCTGGCAGAAGTAATGGTGAGTATTCCAGTTTCCGCTGTTATGGCCGTATACAAATTCAACACAAAGCATGAATCCAGAGTGGATGGGGCAATTTTATTAATTTTTTTAATCCATTGAGTCAGGATTCATAGATTCACTGAATGATTCTAAGGGGTCATTTGGATCATTAAGTCTAACCTCCTCCTGCTCAGTTCAGGAATCCAAAGTATGGCACTCCAAACAGATGTGGTATTGGAAATGGGTTGGATTTTGGTGCTTGCCCCTGGCAATGAGATGCTGAGACCAAGAAGTCTTAACCATAATATTGACGATTCCGATGATGTGAAGCCTCTTGGGTCCTTGGCATCCAACTGATGCCGGGATTCAGGGTTTGTGGAGCAGCCAGGTCTTTTGGCATTTGATTGATGTTGGGATTCCAGGTCCTCCCATCTCAGGTAAGAGGATGCCTCAGGGGAATTGCTGGCATCGGCATGCTGCTAAGTTCTGCTTACCTGCTCCTTGACCCACTCTTCCTCAGCTTGGGCCTCGATGGTGTTTTTGAACCATCACATTTTGATTCCCTTTTCCCTTTTCCATCCAGAAGATCTTCTGGTCATTTGGGCTGCAGTAAGCATCTTGCCTTGGCATCAAATGCCAAGGAGCGAAATCACTCAACCATCCTCTCTGCTACCAATTGTTAGAGATGGGTTGGATCTTGGTGCTTGCCCCTGGCAATGAGATGCTGAGACTAAGAAGTCTCTTAGTCAACTTAGGGGTTCTCTTGGACCCACAGCTGCAATTAGACCATCATTTGGCAGCTGTGGCCAAGGAGGCATATGCACAGGTTTCCCTGTTGCATCAGTTGTGTCCCTTCCTGGACCGAGAGGCTCTTCTTACAGTCACTCATGCCCTTGTCACCTCTCAATTAGATTACTGTAACACGCTCAACCTGGGGTTGCCCTTGAAGAGCACTCGGAGACTTCAACTGGTCCAGAATGCGGCCACGTGAGCGATAAAGGGTGTACCTTGGTGCACCCATATAACACCTGTCCTCCATGAGCTGCACTG
The DNA here is from genome assembly GCA_027560395.1 of Boaedon fuliginosus. Classification (NCBI taxonomy): domain Eukaryota; kingdom Metazoa; phylum Chordata; class Lepidosauria; order Squamata; family Lamprophiidae; genus Boaedon; species Boaedon fuliginosus. The sequence continues at coordinate 12,720 of JANHGC010004700.1, read as the reverse complement.
GCTCCCAGTGGTCTTCCGGGTGCAATTTAAGGTGCTAGTGACAACTTTTAAGGCACATCATGGCTTAGGAACAGGACACCTTTGAGACCGCCTTCTGCCACCTCATGCCTCCCAGCACCCAGTTAGATCCCACAGAGTTGGCCTGTTATGGTTCCTGTTAGCTAAACAATGTTGGCTGGCGAGTACCCGAGCTAAGGCCTTCTCTGTGGTGGCGCCAGCCCTTTGGAACCAACTATCCATGGAGATTAGAACCATCCCTACCTTGTTGGCAGTCTTCAAATAATGAACAGATCTTAGATTTTGTACGTTAGTGTAATATGGGTCCAAGAAATTAATAAGAACCACTTGGTAACCTTTGCATGATCAGCTGGGGTCAACATGTGTTGTGCAAGCACACACTAACTCACTTAACCCATGCCAGTGATCTTGAGAATTGTTTAGGGATAAATTAACATCTTCTGGTCAAATGTATGGCATAGATGATTCACAAGAGAGTTAACTGTCCTTCCTGAATCACTTACTGAGATGAAATCTAAAGAGGTTCTAGTAAATAAGAGTTTTCTTGGGAACTCTGCTTCTATCTCTCTTTTATTTTTCCCCATTCTGCAAGTATAGGAGTGAGAGTGGATGGGAAAAAGGAATAAAAAGCGGATTCACCTTATGGTGTTTCCCTTTTGCGAAAGGGCTAGGAGAACCGAATAATGGCTGACACAAGACTGATGCGATCACCTGGGGTGGAGTGCTGCCGCCACATGGAGGGCAAGCAGTTGGCTGGTTGAAGAAATTACCAATTCATCTGTCTCCTGCAAACATGACCTTTTTAGGGCATTGTAGCAAGGAGCTTGCAGGATCAGCTTTAATGAAAGGAAAATATTTGATCTGGAGGTAGAATAATGGGTAGCGTTGGGGACTCCTCCTTGCGTCCTTTTAACTGCATCATAAAATACAGGGGTGGGTTTTTTTAAATATCATATTCTCACGATGCTGCCTTTGCCTCCTTCCCAGCTCACCCCTGAAGCAAGTTAAAGTTGTCACTAGGTGCTGCAGTTTTAAAATACTGTTTTCCTCTCCTCCTTTCACAGTTACTTATTTATTTATTCATCACCATATTTGCTCTGTGGTTGCTGAGGTAGTCATGGGGGGATTCTGTCTAGCTCTTCTTGGCTGATTTAGGTTTGACAGGCCTAACTCCTTCCCTCTGGCCAATGAGGCTATGCTTCATGGCCATGTCTTGTGGCTTGTGCTGCAGGAAAGCATTTCATACCTGGTTTCCACAAACACATCTGTCCTGAGTGCCCTTTGAGAGGCTTATCGGGAACACAGAGTTCCTTATAACACTTTTTATTTAGGCACGAGTTTTGTGAACTTTTGAAAGAGCATAAGAACTGTGTTTAAAAATACAGGACTATCCTCTTGGGAGAGAAAGAGTTAGTCCTTTGCTGCACGACTGGTCAATCTACAGTTGGCAACGAATGGCCCATGGCTGCCTCTGTCATCACTGAGTGCACAATAGCTTTTCCACGGCTTTGTCAAAAACAGGTTTTGCACAGCTGTTTTTTTTTTTTACTGTTTTGTTACTTTGATGCTGGTGGTGGGGCAGTGCCTTTTTGATTACCTTGTTCCAGCTCCCTGGGACATCTGTGGCCCAGTTCCAGATGCTTCTGCCCACAAGGATTGAGTAAGATTAGCAGCCATTCCTGCCATTCCCTTGAAGACCCAGCTTGTGTAATGACCCAGCTTGCTCTCTCCCACTTCACTCTACCTGTCTCTGGTCTTTCAGAAGAGTGAGTAAGGTAGTTCAGAAGTGGCCTGACTGACCTGTCACCTGTGTCTCCAACCAGTCGGTTGGGCAACTTGATAGGTGGCTAAACAGAATTTATTGTTGGTGTGATTTATAAACAATAATAATAATATCGTTTATTATTTTAATGTATACTAGTTCTAATGCTTATAATCTGCCCAGAGTCCTCTCTGGCAAGATGGGTGTCAGGATTCCAAGTAACAAGCTCAACACAATCAAAACTCTGAGGCCTGGAGTTTCCTCAAAGTATAAATTTATTAGGAATGCCATATTGGCATAGCTGGTGAAAACCCAAACGCTGAAAGACCCAAGGTTTTCCCCACCCAAACTAAAGCCCAAAGGTCACATATCTGTCACATGGTCCCAACCAAGCCACAGTCCCTCCAGCTGGTTTCAGTCCACACCTTCCCAGCACCTGGTGGTCCTTTATTCTCAGGATAATTTTTTTTTTTTGGCTACACAACATCCCCAGCTATCTCTGTCTCCCCCCTCCCATTCGCACAGCTTCAACCGGCCTCTCTGTGGCAGCCCTGAAGATGCTCCAATATGGCTTCAGTGCTGACAATGGGTGGTACATAAATTAAATAAATAAATAATGAACAGGTCATTCCCAAGCACCTGCCTATACTTTCCCATCCAATATTGGGAAAAGTGAGTGGTGTTTCTCCCCCTAGTCAGCAGGTGATGCTTGGCAGGAGTCAGCTGCTTCAAGATTCTAGGAACTCAAAGTGGTCACCTAGGATATTGAATTATAGGAAGCTCTAACCTTGAACAGATTTCCAAAATACACAATATGAGTATAAAAGTTGATCATCTCTCCTTCTGCTTTAGAACTTTTTCTTTTGGTGCCTTTTGAAGAACATCACAAGGTTGGTGAGTAATAGTAAACAGACCTTGCAAGTCACAAAAAAGGAAAGTACAACTGTGGACCTGAGGAAACTGCATATATTGCTGAAGCAAGACAAAATGTAACGAGAGATTGACTATTAGCTTATCAAAGTTATGCCCAATAAAGCAGTAACCAGAATGTCTGCTTAAGAGTTAAATATAATCATAGGGGACACCAGAATATGGCTTTGCCCATGTGCCAAAATGCCTAGAATCAGCCCAGAAGGAGGAGCAATAAAATTTATTTTATTTATTTTATTTATTTTATTTTATTAAATTTATACCCCGCCTCATTTCCCCTGTTAAAATTGGCGGAAATCACCAATCCGCTCTACTTAATAGGTCTTGCATTAAAAGAGTGAGGACAGCCTTAATTGCTCACTCCATTAGTATAGCTGAAGAGGGCTTGGTAATTGGAGAGGCACATTTGATGTCAGCATACTTTTCTGCAAGAAGTGGTGGACCATACTATAACCTAACCATCAGACTCTTAGTATCACAATGGACAGATATCTTGTGGTGGAGCTGCTGAATCATCATGTACAGCAGTTGAAGCAAAACACGAGGAGCACAACTGTGCCCTACAATAAACTCTTTGTCAATCTTCTCTAGTCTAATGAAAAGAAGGACTAGGGGAGACATGATAGCAGTGTTCCAATATTTGAGGGGCTCCTACAAAGACAAAGGGGTCAACGTGTTTTCCAAAGCACCAATAGGCAAGACAAGAAACAATGGTTGGAAACTAACCAAGGAGAGAAGCAACCTAGAATCAAGGAGAAATTTCCTAAGGGTGAAAGCAATCCACCAGTGGAATAGCTTGCCTTCAGAAGTTGTGGGTGTCTTCGGGTTACCAGCACTCCAGTGTATGTGAAGACCAGTTGGCCATCACGCACATGCGCACTGGACAGCTGGTCTTCAGTATTTGGCGCTCCAGTGCATGCATACAAGCACACATGCATCTCATTCTGGTTTGGGCACTTGATGCCGAAAGTTTTGCCATCACTAGGGTCTCCTTCTGGGGCAGGAGGTTGGACTAGAAGACCTCCAAAGTCCCACAATCCAACTCTGTTATTCTATGTTCTATGTTCAGTATTCTGGATAGTGAGACATCTTCTAGGACGCTCTCCAGCCTCTCAATTAATTTTTAGCCTTCTGTGGCTTTTGAACTTGTCCAATTCACTATGCTGTCTTTGGGGATAGATGCTTAAGTAGAAAACCGATACTCTTCTTTTCCAGATTCTAACCATATCTTAGACTAATTACATGGTTAGTAATTCTAACATGGGTTTTTAAAATGAAATGGCAGGCAAGAATGTGAGAGGGTGTTTGGGAAAAGTGCATTTGGTTACTAAACAGCCCATATGTTTGAGACTGTCAAAACTACACCAACTGGAGCAGAAATCAAATAGCATTGACCTGCGGTAGTTACAATCTGCTTCAGAACCCAAATCCTCATAATCAATGAAAGTCTATCCTCCTTACAGCTTTAACCTTCTGGGGAAGTATTAGATAAATATAGCTGCATATGTGAGGAGGAGATGAACATTGAACATGAGCTGAAGGAGAATGCTATGCTCTAGGGAAATACGCTCATGTTGTTAGCCTGGAGAATCAGAGGTTCTAGGTATCATTCTAGGTATGGATTGGAGGAAGGACTCCAGCATGAATGGTCGCTATAATGTTTTGTAAATTTGTGTTCTCCACATTCAGATCTTTCATTGTCCCTGAAGTTATATGGACAGATGAAGTATAAGGTGTTTACAGTGGAAAATGGGTTCCACAGAGCCTGTAATTCTGGAACATATTCCTTCCCTTTCCCCAGCAACTAATAGGATTGGAGGAGGATAACGTTCAAAGGACTCAAGAATGACCAAATCATTTTATGCATATTTTTAAATTCCATAGCAAGGCCCCATTTCACAGTAATGGAGCATAATTCGAAGAATGCTTACCAGACACTGTTTAACGGATTGTAGCATTGGTCTTTTTTTTTTTAAGCAGAAATCCACAAAGATTTCCCCCCTGATATTGAGTTAAATAAGCTTGCACCAGGTTGTTCTATCAATTTCAGTGGATGGAAGTACAACATTTAGAAAGTGAAGTGATCTTTCCATATTGCATACTTGTTCTTGGGGATGAATGACAATGGCCCCTTGAGAAATTACTACATTGCTAAGACTGTTATTAATCAGCTGAGCCAAAGTCATCCCAGCAATTCTCTGTGGTTGGATTTACACAGTGCATGAAGCCATAATGTGGTTTGTTACTGTAATTTTAGTTTAGCATGCTGTGTGAACTCAGCAAACTATGGTATCGAACAAACTGTAGCTTACTATGATATATGAATTCAGTCTATCTTTGTTAACCATTCTATGTTCCTTTAAGAAACAATCTTTATCCCAGTTGAACATAAAATCTTATTGAATGTATTTTGAATTAACATACATGGGACCTGGCTGGCTTTACCCGTTCCATAGCAGTAGTTTATTCCATTTTGGCTCTGCTCCTTAATTAACTTATTCCTAAATAGTTCCGTAGTTGTAGTGGGATGATTCCAGAGTATGTGAGCTGAAGTCTATATTCTTCCATATGTTTGCAATTCAATGCAATATCCGACTAGACAGGCTGATTTCTATGGATGCAATGTATATTCTTAATTACTCTAGCCTGTAATTCCAAAATACTGGTATGTAGTATTGAGACTATTTAAAATTATACCAGCTAAAAGAGGTTTTCTTTTACTCTTTTGTAAAAAAGTGTCCTTGACTTACAACAGTTCATTTAGTGACTGTTACAACAGCTCTGAAAAATGTGACTTATGACCCTTTTTCATAGTTACGACCTTTGCAGCATCTCCAGGGTCACATGATCAAAATTCAGATGCTTGACAAATGGTTCATGTTTATGATGGTTGCTGTATCCCAAGGTCATGTGATCCCCTTCTGTGACCTTTGGACAAGCCAAGTCAATGGGGAAGCCAGATTCACTTAACAACCGGGTTACTGCAGTGATTCACTTAACAAATGTTTCATTTAAGAAAAGAAATTTTGGACTCCATTGTGGTCGTAAGTTGAGGACTACCTCTAATGTGTAACTTAAGAATTACTTTGTAACCATTCTTAAACCATATGGCACTATAGTAGCTAATGATAATAATAGATTTTGTGTTCTGAACAGAAGCA